>VZTR01018006.1:0-165436 GCA_013400775.1 Chaetops frenatus | reverse complement strand
CTCACCGCGCTCCGCCGCCGCGCTCCCCGGCCCTCCGGCCCCGCACCGGCCCCCGCACCGGCTCTCCATGTACGACAACTTGTACCTGCATGGGTTTGAAGACTCGGAGGCGGTGAGTGCCGCGGGAGCGGGGCGGGGGTTGCGCGGACCCGCACGGGCGGGTTGGGGCTCTGTGCTGCGGGCGAGGCACCGGGGGGGGGGTGACCCTGTGCTGCCCCAAAGATGCCGGGACGGGCTGCTGTGCTTCCCGAGGGGATGATCCCTCCCCCGGCATCCCTCACAAAATGGTTCTCTGGCAGCACAGAGCCCCCGGTGCCGCGGGCAGACGCCTGGCTTTAGGAGCGTTCTCCAGCGGGGTCCGGGTGGGTGTTTTTGGGCGAACGGCCGGGATCGCCGCGGCGGTGGACACGCTGCTCCATATTAAACAGGGATCCGTTACATAAGGCGTTGTGGACAGCTCGTAAAATACACAGATAACAACATAATATAGAGTGTACGTCAATGCAGACGTATGTATGGTATGATGTGGTGTCCTCGGGAGAATGGATGGGTCCTGTAGGGCTTTGGATGAGGAATTTTTTTCATGCTGGTGTCGGTCTGGAAGTGCAATCCCTCTTCAGTGTTGCCTCACAACTTGTTTTAGCATTCTTTTATTTCAGGGAGAGAGGAAGAAAAAATTGTGCAGGATTGACATTAATGCAGTGCACCATGTTGAGAGGGAATACTGTATATTGGAATCCTTCTGAACGGGTGTTTGAATTATTTCAAAACCGTGCTGCTGAGAAGCCTGGAATGGTTTGGGTTGGAAGGGTTTAAAGCTCACCTCACAGGCAGGGAGAGCTTCCACTATCCCAGATTGCTCCAAGCCCCTTCCAGCCTGGCCTTGGACACTGCCAGGGATGAGGGAACGTTTTGGGACACTATAGAAATTCCTGCCCTTTTGGTATGTGTGTTTTAACTTTTCCTTTGGGTTTTGTCTCGCTGCTGCTCACAAGCTGCCAGGCCAAGTGCAGATGAGTGTGTTGGTTCCTTCAGAGGTGTGTTGTGGGATCCAGCTGGATGTTTCTGTAAACCAGACAGAGCGTGAATTCTTGGGAGCTGTTCTCCATCCCGAGCCTGTCTTGTGCTGGTTTAATGCCTTTCAGCAAAGTCTAATTATGCTCTTCAGAAGACAGCTTAAAAGCACAGTATTAGGCTGAGAAAACCGAGTTGCTGGAGAGTGGTTGGTGTAGAAGAACTGTGTTACTTGTAAAAGCTCTTTAGAGAACGTGGGTAAATGTGTGGTGGGTTTAAAGGTGCTTCCAAGATGCTCAACTCCGTGTATTCCCAGAATCCCAGGGGACTGGAAGGGCCCTCTGGAGATCACCCAGTCCGACCCCCTGGCAAGGCAGGCTCAGCTGGAGCTGGTGGCAGAGGAATGCATCCAGGTGGCTCTGGAATGTCTCCGGAGAGGGGGACTCCATACCCTCCCTGCATGGAGTTCCAGAGCTTGGCCACCCTCCATGGAGAGAAGTTCTTTCTCGTGTTGAGGTGGAATTTCTTCTGGTTTAGTTCATATTTCAGTAAACCCCGGTGATCTTTTACAGAAACATTACTTGGGAAAAGCAGCTGGAATGGCAGCAGAGACCTACCTGTTACACAGACATCTGGGGTAGGATTTTTGCTGGAAGAATTGTGTTAATAGAATAGAGGTTTTTGGTCTTCAGCTGTCCACTTGGAAGGATTGGGATGAAGAAGTCATTTCCAGATTCCTTAATACTCTCTTAAGCAGTTTTATGATAATGCTGTTTTTAATTTTACAGCCTCTCTGTAATTGAGAATGCTTTTGATAGACCTAATTTCCATAATCATAGGAATACTTGAGAAACCCCCTCTCCCAAATAAAAAACACCCCAAACCCTAAAAGCAATCTGGATCCTCCCAGTTGTATGGAAAAACAGGAGCCCATAAACCCAAAAAAAAAGTTCAGGCACAAAGCAGTTAAAATTCCCTGAACGTCTGTTTGTTTTATGCTGCTGAACCACTTGCTTAAAGCATTAAACCTCATTATTTTAGCTCCTGACTCAGGGATTGGGAATGCCTGCTGAGACAATATCCTGGCAAACAGGTAGCGGGCTTGGGTCACATGAGTGCCACTTTCTGGCCGGAGAGAAGCGAGGCAGAGAATTAAGGCGGTGGAAAACAAATAGTGCTGGAACTGTGGTTCCCTGCGGTGAAGAGCAAAATAATCTCAGTGAGCGTGCAGAGATGGAAGCGGGGCCCCGGCATTGTTCTGCTGGAGGAGCTGGAGAGCTGGAGCGGCCCCGGCATCCTGGGATCCTCCTTCCTGCCCTGGAGCACCGCGAGCTGCGAGGGGAGGGGGCTCGGGCAGAGCGCAGCGCTTCCAGCACGGAATAAACCACAGCCCCACCAGTCATTAGCGCAGGGATGGCTGCCCGAAGTGTGGGTCTTTGCCTTCCTACAACCCGTGCGGCCGTGTGTGCAGAGTGCAGCTCAAATCTGCGTTAAAGGCAGAAGTGAATGGGCAGTGAGTGGCACTTAGCCCAGTCAACATGCTCGCTTTTGGGAAGGTGCTGTAAAATTTATACCGAATTTCTGCTGGTAGGTAATAGATTCGCTGCTCAGAGAACACCAGGAGAAAATTTTCCTGTTGATCTGCAGCTGAAATTTCCCTGTTAAAACCAGGAAAAAACATACTTTTTAACAGTGATCAGATATTTCCATGATTTTTGTAACTACAGCTCTTATTATAATGTGTTTGTGTGTGTAGATATCTATATATATATATAAAACATGGAAAAATACCTTTTTATTGATGGATATATAAAGAAATGAGTGTGTGCATGGCATTACAGTCCATTACCAGCTGTGATGATTAGCGTGAAGTAGATAATGCAATAGCTGGTGTGAGGCTTTTTGGAGAAGGAAAATTACACTGCTGAAGCTGAGAAAAACTCCCAGTGACTGTAGACAAAAAGTCATTTCCACATTTAGGGAAAGAGGTGCAGGGATATGGAGGTGAACAAGTTCTGCAGGGACAAGTGTCCTTGTGAGGAGCACAGAAAGATGGAGAGTGCATCACCCTGGGGAGAAACATCTTCTTTCTCACTGAAGATTTTTGCCTTGTTTGTTGTCCTGCTGTGTGATTTTTTTTTTTTCCTTAGGCCTTTTTTAAAATTCTTTGAGTAGTTCTAAGCAGGGTCACCCTTTTGGGAATCAAAGCTTGTTTGCCTTGTAGGGAAGTATTTCACATTCTTGATCACAAGAGGATATAAAAGCTCGTTAGCACAGGGCTTAAGGCTGTGAGATCCACTGGGTAAGCAAATAATGAATGAATCTTGTTTTACCTTCCAAGCTGGGAACTCTGTGGTGGGGGCAGACTGGAATGCTGCTCCATGGACCAGTCCAGAGTTTCTCTTCGATTTCGGGAAAGACTCCACCTTTTTCAGAAACAAACTTCCATGCAACCTTCCCATAAGAAATCACTTTTTTTCCTTCTGCAAAACTACATTTCCATTAAGGCAGCATTTCATGAAAAATTTATCTACAGGAGTTAGCAACAAGTACCCTGTGATGCAGAATCCATCCCAGCCCCAGGAGCGAAACCTGCCTCAGGTCAGTGTTTTGCACCTGCAGAACTGTCAGAACAGCCTCTTTTGGGCTGCTTGCTTATATTTATCCCTTCAGAGCAACACCTGAGCATGTGAAACACCTTTCCTCGCCTCTCGGCGTGTCAGTTTAAGGCTTGTCAGCACGTGAGAGAGGCTTTATCTGAGATACTTCAGTGCTTTATCTGGGCTGGGGGGGAAGAGCTGCCTGGGATGGGGAAGTTCAGCTCGGCTCTGCATCGGGCAGGGAGCGAGCAGGGGGGGCTGGAGCGGGGTCAGTGGGGTCAGGGAGGGGCTGGAGTGGGGTCAGGGAGGGGCTGGCACTGGGGTCAGCAAGGGGCTGGAGTGGGGTCAGGGAGGGGCTGGCACTGGGGTCAGCAAGGGGCTGGAGTGGGGTCAGGGAGGGGCTGGCACTGGGGTCAGCAAGGGGCTGGAGTGGGGTCAGGGAGGGGCTGGCACTGGGGTCAGCAAGGGGCTGGAGTGGGGTCAGGGAGGGGCTGGCACTGGGGTCAGCAAGGGGCTGGAGTGGGGTCAGGGAGGGGATGGCACTAGGGTCAGCGAGGGACTGGAGTGGGGTCAGTGGGGTCAGCGAGGGGCTGGAACTGGGGTCAGGGAGGGGCTGGAGTGNTGGGGTCAGTGGGGTCAGGGAGGGGCTGGAGTGGGGTCAGGGAGGGGATGGCACTGGGGTCAGTGGGGTCAGGGAGGGGATGGCACTAGGGTCAGCGAGGGACTGGAGTGGGGTCAGTGGGGTCAGCGAGAGGCTGGAACTGGGGTCAGCAAGGGGCTGGAGTGGGGTCAGTGGGGTCAGCGAGGGGCTGGAGCAGGCAGTGGAAGGGATGGGAGGGGCCAGGACGGGAGGGAGGGCGCGGTGCCAGCTCTGCACGGAGCCGGTGACAGCCCCGTGCCTTTCCCCTCGGTCATCCCGTGCTTCCCAGGCAGGGCAGCTCTGCCTCCCCCTGTCCCAGGCATTTTAAAAGGCATTTCACTCATGCCTTCTTCTTCCACCTGGGGTTTTGGTAGGGAAGTTCATTTTGAGATGGTGATTGGATTTCCATGTGGTGCCTCTGACCCCTAAAGGAGATGGAAAGGTGGCTTTGCTTGCCCTGTTTTAGATTATTTTTAGTGATTTTACCTATGTGTTCTTTCACCAGCATAGCCATCTCTCCAGAGCCATAGATGCACCTTCTTTCCTAGACCTCTTTTAGCTGTTTGACCTGCATCTAACCCTGTCTTCCCAAGGCTTCCCTTGGCAATTCCCATCCTTTTATCCAAGCTTCCCTCCTACTACCAGTCTGTCCATCAGGGAAGCAGGACTTCCTTGTACTGCTGATACCCCTCTGTGCAAGTTCGGACTCTGTCTCCAAGAATTAGACAAATACTTTTGGTGGGTCCCATGCCCACAAAAGCATTTAAAATTCTGAAAATCCTTTGGTGTTTGTAGGGACTAAACACCAGTGAGGCAGACCCTGGTAACTGATGGTCCCAGTTTGCCATAACAAGGGCCATGAGCAGGGCTGTGTGCTAGGCTTTGTCTCCAGTTACTCCATACAATCCTTGAGAGCATTGCTGAGAATTTTTAGGAAAAAGGTGATGGGAATAGTGGGAAAACACATTCCATTCACCATGTGAATGGCCAGCACAGTGTTTTGAGGGCACTGTGCTCCCCTGCTTTTTCAGTGACATTATTCCTCAAAGCTGTCGTTCCTTCTGCTGCCAGTGTACACTTTTCTCATGGCACCTGGGACAAGAACATCTCCCTGTGCTGCCCAAGCAGAAAAAGTAATTATAGAAAAACAAACCTTGGCAGGGAAGTTCACATCCAAATATTGATTGGGTTTGTGTCTGATCTGATCACTAAAAGAGGAGGAAAGGTGGGCTTTGCTTGCTCTCTACGTCTCAGTTGTTGTGGGTTGAGTAACAATCAAAATGTTTATTTAGAAGTGTTTTTCATGCCGTCTCTTCAGTGATCGTGTGTTGGGTTTTGGAACACCCAGTTCATTCTGTAGAACATCTTTGTACCACAGGCAGCAGTGAGGCCAAGCAGGAGCTTTACTCAGCTGCCAAATAAAACCTGGGACTTCCAGTGGGCTTGGTTAGAAGGGTTTCAGTGGTTATTGGGTGCATCACGTCCACAGTCACCTCCTGAGACTGTCAAGCTGAAGGTTGGTAGTTGACATCTGATTGTCTTTTTATGTTTCTTGATGGATTTTGCAGGCAGGGACACCCTCCTGTATCCAAGGTTGCTCCAAGCCCTGCCCAGCCTGGCTTTGAACATTTCCAGGGATGGAGCAGCCACAGCTTCTCTGGGCAACCTGTGCCAGGGCCTCACCACTCTCCCAGGGAAGGATTTTTACCATGGATGGGAATGTGAACCAGGAGAAGTGTTTGCAGTGCCATTGGTTTGCTGGAGACACCCAGCTTCTCTTTGAGCATAACTGTTCTTAATTTCCCTGTTTAATTAGTCCAGTTTCTACTGTTTAATCCAAAAAGGATGGGTGATGTCAGGACCTGGGCATGCAGGATCTTTTGCCTAACCACTTACCTACTTGCTGCTTGTTTATGTGGGATTCTTAGTTTCAAATGTGTTCTCAATTCTGCCTTGATTGGGATGATAATCAATATTTTCCAACAAAAAGAGATTATCCTCTGCCCATTACGCCTCCTGAGTTCTCATTGAAATTTAGCTTTTACATGGTCAGAGCTTTTGTGTGTTTTTGACAGTTTCAAGTCTGTTTTCATTTCTATTAGCCCTTAATAGACTGCCTTGACTATTGAATCATCAGCTGCTTGATATTCATCTTGTGGAGAAAGGGCTGCCTGAGAGGGCTGAAGGTGGTTTGTTTGGGGGTTTGCTGGGGTGTTTTTGCTTAGATTTGCCTACTAAAATATCTAAAGTTCTACTACTACAGCATTAGCTATGCTTGCCTTGTTTTGTGCTCTTGTGAAGATGGTTTTCTCTCTGACTCAGATCTTCTGTTCGTTAAATGCCACATTGTGATTTGATAGTAGAGTAGTAAAATAAAGCACTCAGTAAGAATCATAAGTCATTTTTATAAATTGCTGCTTGCTGTTTCCATAGAGGTGCTTTTTTATACCATGAATACGTTGAAATGGAAAAAAAAAAAAGATAAAAGCTTCAAGTCATCTAATCAAAAGACATAATGAGGAATAGGTAACAGAAATAGGGAATTTTGTGTTTTCAGTTCCAGCTGCAGGTCAGAGCTCAGCTGATGGGACGGGGTGTGATTGCTAAAACTGTGAGTTCACATGGAGCACTAAAGTGTGTGATTAACTGTGGCTTTGCCCTGCTTTTGGATTCCTTCTGCTGAACTCCTGAGTGGCTGTGGAGTGCAGCCAAAACCACAGGGCCCTCTCAGCACTGTGCTGCTCCTGGATTGCAGATTGCTCTCCAAATTGCCCAGTGCTTAAGGAAATGCTGCTGCTGGGAAGTGGAGGCAGCTCTCCCTGGGCTCAAGGGCATCAGAGGGAGGAGTGTGGCTCTTGGTGCTGAAGGAGCACATCATAGAAACAAAAAATTACAAAGAGAGAAGCTTAATCCAGGATTTGTTGATGCCATGGCTTGCTTCCCTATCTCCCAAAAACATGCTCTGCTTGGGACACCCGGAGCTGTTGGATGTTTTCCCTTGGAGCATGCATTTATAGAGATAGGAAAGCCTGATTTTCCAAATCAGCACTTTACTCAAATGCAGATTGCTTTACAAACAGGACAACTGTTCATGGTCATTTGGAATCCAGTAATTAATTCCAAAATGTCACTTAGTTGGCTGAGTGCTGAGTTCCATAGGGATCGCAGGTGGTGTCAGGATTTGCTTGCAGCCTCTCCTCAGCTCCTGGTTTGTATTTTTCCACAGTGCTTTGTCACTGGTTTTCATGCCAAATGTGAACTGGTTTCAGTCCTGGAGTGTCTCATTTTGCCATGTCCTTTCCTTCTTTTCCTAGCTCAACATAAATATCCATTCAGGTGCAGTATGGGGAGCACAGTGAGCAGCTTTGTCTGCCCCACCGTGCTGATCGAGTAAACTGGAATTTTCATTTGGAGGATATTCCAGTGTCCAGAGTCAGCCAAGCTTTTCCACCAGCACGGAGAGCTGGAGGAAGCCAGCAGTGCCTGAATTTGTGAATGCACAACACAGGGTGTAAATCTGCTTTTTCTGTTTCTCTCTAGAGAATTTTCAGAAGCGTTTTGAAGTGTCCTGGGGAAAGGACTCAGAAAGGGCAGTGGTGGCTACAGGCTCTGCTCTGCTCCTCAGGAGGGTTTTAATTTTCACAAGGGCAGGGCAAAGCAAGGAAACTCCAGGAGAGGAGGACAAAGGGCTGCTCTTCTGATTTGGTTTGGTTTGGGTTTTTTTCCCTAAAAAGTCACCTAGGACAAAGGCTCCATAAGTTACAGAAATGGAGCTATTTGGTTGTGCTGCTTCACCAGCATGGGGAATGCAGCCTGGCAGGGATTTGATTTATTACAGCAACAAGGGAGAAATCATGAGGAAAAAACACTCCCTATCATCGTGCTGAGTACTGGAGTGGTGAAGTGAGTGTTTGAACGAGCTGCTAACGCTTCACATAAAACTTCACAAGCCTTTCTATTTTGAGAGAATTCTGCTTATACCAAATAGATTTTCCCTGTGAGTCCTCCCGTGGTTTTTCCCCGTGCTGGGACATTTCCCTGCAAATGGACTCTGCTCAGCTGATTTGTGCTTTCTGCTTCCTCCCAGGGGCTGCGTGTCCTTGGTTGAGTGGCATCACAGGCAGGGGTGGCATTGGCAGAAGTGTCCTGTTTCCTTGGGAGAAGTGTTGCTGTAGGTGCTGTGCTGGGTGTAGGGGAGGCTGGAGGATTTAGTTTTTGGTAGCAATGTCATTTATAGCCAGAAACAAGCCTTCTTCCCTCATGGGACAGGTTCTAGGGTGAGGTGGCCAAGGCATCCTCCCTGTCCCTTTTCCTGTTCACAGAGCCAGGTACAACCTGAATACCCCTGACCTACCAGTTCAAACTTTATCACAGCCTTTATTCTCTTAGAATAAGAATAAAACCATGTTTCTTATGGTTACTCCCCTGTGCTGCTGCTTTATAAAATTCCTCTTTCCATGCACGATTTCTTGGCAATATTTTTAACCCCCTTTCCTACTGTGGTTGGTGGATTCCTGAAGAATGTCTCTCTCTTGCCTGGGAGAATGATGTGCTCTGACAAATCTTCAGTTAATCTGTGATATATAGGTCATGAGATACCATGATAAAATTTTATGTTCCAGAACAATTAGTGGTGAGCTCATCAGGTTCTGACAAAACAAGCCCCAGCATCACACTTGGGCAGGGATGTTTCAATTATGACCAATAACTGGAAAACCTCACCAAGGAAAAAAAGCTGGCAGCTGTGAGAGACCTCACAGCAGCTCCTGGCAACGAGGGCTCCGTCCTGAAGGGTGTGATAAAGCTCAGGAACAAACCTGCCACGCTCCAGGGGTGACAGATCCCAGAGAAACCAGTGTCTGTCCCAGGGACACCATGCTGGGAAAAGAGGTGACTGGGATTCCACAGGCTGTGGCTCTGTTCACCTGCCCTTGAGTTTTCACCTGGATTCAGCTGGACACAGCCACACTCAGCCAGCTCATGTTCTGTAAGCAGCATTACTTGAACTAAAATGTGCCACTCAAGTGCCTGTTGGAACAAGAAAGGGGGCAAAAGTACTTCAAAGTATATTTATTTCCAATGTTTCTGACAAGTAAGAGAAGTAGTTTTATCCCCATTGTGGTGCTTATTCTGGTTAAAATGTTCTCAAGATGGCTTTGCACACCATAAACCAGGAATGTTGGAGCTCTGCACTTGTTATCGATTTCTTATTGGAAAATGAACAGGGTATTGACAGATGGAAAAACAGACAAATGAGTTATACTTTGCCTCCCTCCATTTTTCCATGCTAATTACAGCTGTCTGTTGATTTTTGCCTGCTGCCCCAAGGAGCAGAGTGGTAGTAAGTGCAGGAGTACATTGCTGAGTATTCATGTGTTCTGCCTGGAGTGGATTCATTTCAGGAATGCATTAAGTGATATTTCCCTTTAATAGATCAATGTAAACACACAGTGTGAGTGGGAGTCTGGGAGGAGAGGAGTCACACACTGGAATATTTCCCATTACACATTCAAAATTCATGCACTGGTGCTGGATATGTAGAATGTGTTTTGGCTTAGGCCTCCAGACTTGCCATTGGATGTCCTTTTAGTGCTGATGCTGAAGATGTTTTGTCTGGAAGAACACTTAAGAGCCTTGTTAAATGTTTAGCTTCACTACTCTGTACTGAATATATCACATAGTAATCTTCCCTTTTTTTGGCTTCCTTGGAATCCCAGATTGGTTTGGGTTGAAAGGGACCTTAAAGCCCATCCAGTTCCATGGTCAGGGACATCTCCCACTATCCCAGGTTGCTCTGAGCCCCATCCAACCTGGCCTTGGACACTTGGAGTGGTGGGGACAGCCACAGTTTCTGTCAGCAGCCTCTGATGCTTGGATATAACACACAAACCCTCAGATTTCCCTAGACTCTGTGTTGTCTGCAGGAGGGAGCTTCTGCCCTGTGATTTCTTACTCAGGTTCTCTGCGTGCAAGTGGTACCTGCTGAGGGGGAGGATGCCTTCAAAGGGATGCAACTTTGCACAGATATTTTGTGTCTTCCTTCACAAGCAAGAATTTAATTTATAAAAGATGTATGAGGTCTGTTTGGTATCAGAACGGAATGTTTTACATTCCTCAACAACATTCATAAAGCTTGTCTGCCTTTCTTCTGGATGGTCTGATCTCTTACAGGTAAAGGAATCCCAGTTGTATCCTCAGAGTAACAACCACAACAGTGTAAATAAATACAAACACTGCACTGTTGTTTTGCTGAGAACTGATCAGTGGAGAGATCTCTCCAAAGGCATCCCAGCTTTTCAGCCTGCTTTTGCTGAACACTTTCAAACCAAGCTAAAACAGAAATACATGTGCCTTTAAATCTGAAATCTGGGGCCAGAACTGAACAGAGGGATAAAACCAAACGTAGGTTTCAGAGGAGCTGTATTTCAATGAAGCGCAGCCCAAAAGTCCTGATTCCTGCACGTTTCTTTCAGCTGTTAAATAATTCCTCCCTATGCCTTTTCACCCAAGTGCAGTTGCTGCATTACTTGCAAAAATAAAAAAAGGAAAAAAGCCACTTCCCAGCAGCTGGGAGCTGAAGCAGCTTTCTCCCATCACAGCATTTCAGGAAGGCAGTCAGCAAAGTGGTTTCCCAAGTGGCTGCTGCCTGCTCTGGTCCTGCTGCAGTCTCTGGAGATCTGAGGGGCTTGTGGGGGGGGGTTGTGTTAATTTTATTTCTATCCTTTCTCTTAGAGCAAGTCCCTCTCTGCCTTGTGCCCTGAATTGTACTGGTGCTGCTGCCTCAGAGCCTGGCTGAGAGGCGCTGCCAGAGGGGAGGAATGAGCCCCATCCTGCTCCTCTGGGGTTCCTGCTGCCGGATCCAGGGGAGCTGCCCAGGCTGCCCCTGGGGAGGAGGAGCAGCCTCTCATTTACTCGTGTCCCTTAACTAACGAGGGGATGTCAGCAGTGTGCCTTGCACAGCTCTCTGCACGTTTTGGGCTGAGCTGCAGGGTGCAGCTGGGGAAGGGGCTGTGTCAGGGCAGCACCACACAGCTCCAGGGAGATCCAGACACAAATGCCAACAGGAGCCAGCTCGAATCCTGGCTGTGCCTGTGATGCTCTGTGCTCACTCTGCATTTCCCTGCTGGAGAAGATGCACAGGGGGCAGGAAGTTCATAGGAATGCAGGAATCACAGAATGGCCTGGGTTGGAACGGAGCTCAGAACTCTTCTCCTTCCACCCCGTGCCATGGGCAGGGACACCTTCCACTCCAAGCTCTATGGAACCTGGCCTTGCACACTTCAGGGATGGAGCAGCCACAGCTTCTCTGGGCAGTCTTACTGGAGAGGAGGTGGATGTTCTGTGCCTCCAAGGGGAGGGGACACCAGGATTTTGTACTTCCACTCTGCTGTGTGTGTCGGTGGTGGAGCTGGGGAAAAATCCTCCTTGGGGGATGGCAGGTGAGTGTGGGTACCCAAACCTCACCTTGTCCGTACATCCATGGAAGTACAGCCCGTGCTGGGGACAGAGCAGGTGCTCCCTGGCTCAGGAAGGTTTGGCTCTGCCCCAGGGAGAGCTGGGACAAGGGAGGAGCCCTGGCTCATCCCTTGGCCATGCCCCCGGGAGGGGATGGTGGTCCCTGCGGGATGGAAGGTGCTGCTGGAGCCGGTGTGGCACCTCCTCCTCCTCCTCCTCCTCCCCTGCTGCCTGCGGTGTCCGCAGCATTCCCGCCTGCTGTGCACAGGGAGAGGGGTGCTGGGCACGGGAGGGAGCTGCTGGGGCAGTGGAGCACACGGAGCTGTGCCCTGCTCACGCTGGAGGAGTTGCAGAGCGGGAGCAGGGGCAGCGCTGTAGGGATTGGATCATCCTGCAGGTCTGTGCCGGGGGAGGTGGGATGTGCACAGCAGCCACTGCGGCTGAGCACAGCCCTGATCCCACAGGAGCCATCAGCGCTCCAGCTTCCAGGGACAGAGCTCCTGGCACGGGAAACGCATGGAAAAGAGGAAATAACAAACGGGTCACGCTAAAATGCACCAGAGAAGCGGGAGTTTAACAGAAGCCTTCCCTTCCTGCCGGCTTGCAGGGAATTACTCTGCAGCACGGGGCTCTCCTGGGGATCAGTCTCCTGCAAGGAGTGCCAGGGATGCACTGACACTTACATAACCTGTGCCTGTGTTCATCCCAAATTGCTGCTGTGGTGGGGTGAAGGTGGGGGGTCTTTGTGTGCCTGGATCAATGTCACTTTGTCACTTTGTCACCTCCAAACTCCAGCAGCTGCAGTGCAAGGTGGGGAGGGCTCTCTGGCCAGCACCAGCAGTGTGGTACTGGGGGCTTTGCTTTGTTCAGCCCAGGCCAGAGAGGGAATTTGGGAAGTTCAGCCTGGTTTTTGATTGACATCCTTCCCCTCATCTTTCTCTTTCTTTGGACGTGCAAGGAATGCCTTTGCATCCCCTGTCAGTGAGGCACTTCCCTGTCCAGGGGATCTGCCTCGGGATAATGTCAGGCACCACCTTCCAGCTTTGGGATGAGTTCCTTACCTGTGACTTCTGTACTCTGGCTGCTCATCTGGGAATGTTTTCCTTCTTCCTGTACCTTTAACCAGACTGACTTCACTCATCATCCCCATTCCCTGGCTTTTTGCTTGCATTTCAGTGCAGATTTATAGGGTACCAGCAGAACCTTTGACATTTTCTTTTGGAGTAGATGCACCTCTGCTACAGTATCCCAGAATAATGGCAAAGCTTTAGACCAAAATACACGTTTTAAGTCCTGTCAAGATTTTGACAGCTTCCACTCCTGACAAGGCTTTTTTTTTTTTTTCCTAACCTTCTTTCAGCAAAAAACAATATCCAAGTGTTTAAAGTTGTCCTGTTTGCTTCTGCTCACTGGTGCATATGAGAATTTTGGTGGAGAAGGAGTTTTTGCACAGAATGAGACATCAGGGTATTTCTCATTTACTGCTTTTGCCAAATCAAAAGGGTTGTGATTATCCTTTAGTGATTCCTAAAGGATTTTTTCTTGATTGGAATGCTTGTTGGTTGCTAGCAAGAAGGAATATTAAACCATTGTTTCTCCTGAGATATTTAATTAAGAATCCATTTCAAGATAATACTGGAGGCAGTTACTAAAAAAGAAAAATTTTGTCTTTGAATTTTTAATGTTTAACTCTCTAAATTACTGTCAATCATCAAATCCCAGAATGGGTTAGGTTTGAGGGCCCTTATGCCAGATAATCATCAGAATTTGGGAAAATATGTTCACACGATGTAAAAAAAATATTTATGGTGGCTGAAGTTCAGACATAGCCCAAAGTTCTGGCTGTTCCCTCCTCCTGGATTTGCATTTCTACCTGTCATAACTTTGTACCTTCCCATTTATCCCAGCAGGGAATAAATACATGGAGAGACTATTTTGCCAGTGGCATCCCCAGATTTTTAAAAAATCTTGGGTATTTATTTGTTCCTGCTTGTCATTTCCCAAAATAACCATTGGTTGTTTGTTGGTCCTCACAAACCACCTGGGAATACCTGACAACAACAAGTTCCTCTCCCAGCAGTGTTTCATTTTCAGTGTGTGGAGCAAGATCCAAGTAGGAACAGATATGGAAACAACAAAATTGTCACTGGGGGATATTTCCCCCCACTTTATGCAGTAATGATAAAAACCAACCACTTCTGGGGGAGTGGGTGAGCTCTGAGTGCAGGATTAGGGCAGAGCTGCTGTAATTTGGAACTCTGAATTCCCAGCCCTATCCCTGTCAATTCCCAGTGGGCAGCAAAGTCCTAGAAAGTCCTTGGGCTCCCTGGTTGATTAAGCAATTAAGGCCCATGAAGTGTCACTCAAATATTACCTCAGCAGGTGACAGCAAAATGTCCTTTCTCTTGTATTTTTCTCTCAGCACGTTGAGTTTTTCGATTGCAAGGGCTCAGGGGAAGGAGTTGCTATTTACAGCCTGCACAGCACTTGGAAAATTAGGGCTTTTTCCTCCCTAAGATATTCCTAGCAGTCCAGAAGAGCTTTTTGTAGGTTCAGCAGTTGGGTGATTTCAGGATTTGCTGCAAGAAAAGTAATCAGAGATCATGGCAGCTGAAAAAAAAAAAGAAAAGAAAAAAAGAACCAAAAAAAGGTAGAAAACAGAAAAAAATAAAAATGAAAATGTTCTGTTTGTAAGCCTCATTTATCAGTGTTTAAAGCAGCTTCTAAACCTCCTGGTTTGGAAGCTTTTGGAAGGAAGGAGCTAATTAAAACCATAACATAACACAACATACCCAGCCTAAGCCCAGACTCCATCAGTTGCTTGGCTTAAATTAAGCAGCATGAAATTCATTTCAACAATGCCCTCCCAGCATGTCACAATTCCTTCCCATTCACTACCCAGCGTGAGCATCTTAAACAAAGTAATTTTCCTATAATTCTGTTGAAGATGGGAGTTTGGGTCTGTGATTCTGTGATGTTCCAAAGCACCTCTGTTGAAAAAAAGTAAAATAAATATTCCGGGTTATTTTGGTTGTGTAAAGCCTGATGGTGTGGGAAGTGGTGACACCACTCTAGAAGAAAATCAGGACACTGTAATCATCAAAATCCTTAAAAAAGATGTATATTCTTTAAATTAGCTGTTGGAATTAGGAGGAGCATGCAGTGAAAGCAGACAGGTGGCAAGGATCTTCTCGACACTGAGGAAAATTCCACTTCATTCCCCACATGTAAAGTACCCTGAAAATTATTGTACTGCACATTCCTGCTTTGGGCACTGAAGTATTCCATGTGTGTTTGAAACCCAGGGAGAAATGGACTGGTTTTACCTGTTGGGAAGTTGAAAAACTGTTTTAGGGAATGAATGGGTGCTGCTGACTGTTTCTCCAGGAAAATAAACTGAATTTTTTCCTTTATTCAGCCTGGAGAAGAGGCTTTGGGAGATACCTCACTCTGGCTTTCCAGTACCATAATGAGGATTATAAAAATGAGGGAGAGGGACTATGAGGAAATGGCTTCCCACTGCCAGAGGGCAGGGATGGATGGGATATTGGGAAGGAATTCCCAGAGGAGCCGTGGCTGCCCCTGGAGCCCTGGCAGTGCCCAAGGATGGGGCTGGGAGCAGCCTGGGACAGTGGGAGCTGTCCCTGCCCATGGCAGGGTGGCACTGGATGGGATTTAAGGTCCCTCCCATCCCAGACTCTGCTGGGATCCTGTGGAGTCTGAGAGCAGGCCCAGCTTGGCACAGGCCAGCCTGGTTCTCCCAAAGGTGACATGGTGACAGGAGTGCCCAGGGAGGGCAAACAAAGGGGAAATTAACTGGAACAGAGTGAAACACCAGGAGAAATGGGAGCTCATCCTCCTGCAGATCCCAAGTTAAATCTCCCTGTCTCAGTAACAAGGAACTAGATGGAGGTGTGATTTTTAAATTTTTTTTTTTTTACAAAGTGATCCACCCCAGTCAGCACAGGAGACTGGAGGTGATTTAGGAGGAATGCACCACATTGTTGCAGCACTTCCTGGCTGAAGCCTGCCTGTCTGAGGGAATGCTGTGGCAGACCACATATGGCAGCCACAGATGCCTGTGTGTAGTTGGGAGGATGATTAAGTTTAGTTTGGGGGCAGTATTTGTGATTTAGGTTTTTTTTTTTCCTGGAGACTTGTGGAACATTCTTGACTTCCCAACGTGTTATGTGGGACAGACACAGAGCATCCTCCTCATAGGAGAGCTCATTTAGGATACCAGGTGCACTTTTTATTATCAGGTTTCATCAAACCCAACAGCAGCAGCTTCCCCAGAGCCTTGGGAAGATCATTCAATGCTTTCAAGAGCTGAAGTAATTAGAAAAAATAAAGCAGTGTCTCTGTGCTGTTGCAGCTTTACTTTGGTGCTTTTTATCAGGGAAAAATAACACCTTTTTTCTCTCCTGGGACTGCTGAATAGCTTTCCTGAGCAAGAGGGACCAGCTGCAGAGGTTAAAGCAAAATTCAGGCTCGAGGTGTTCAGGTGTTGATTCAATCCCAGGTCTCACAAGGAGCATTTGGAATAAAGCACAGATCAGAGCATTCCCAGGCAGATCTTTGCTGCTTTATGGCTGAACAAAAACATGGAATTTGAAAGGTTTGTGTGTTCAAATTTTGAACCCTTTGTTGGGTGAAAACCACCTGAGCCTGTAGCCATCCCTCTGGCTGTGATCCTCACCTTTCTCTTTGCTCTGAGGCTGGAAAAGGACTTGGGGTATTATTTTGTGGAGGAAGACCTGAATTTTTAACCTGTGAAAAGGAAAAGTTCAGAGCAGCTCATCCATTCTCTAACCACTATCTCAGGCTTCCTGTGTACCTGCAGTGCCTGCTAAGCAAAATCTTGTGCCTTGCATGTTCATTTGAACATTACCAAAAGAGATGGGAGTATTTTGGCAGTAAATAGAGATATATATTACCAGTATTTTTTTAAACTCTGTTTCTTAAATGTAGCAACACAATCTGTGCTCAACTGAAGGCAGCTGGAGAAAGGAGATAGACTGCAAGATTTGAAATCCAGGGTGAAAAAAAAAAGAGATCAGGAAATGTTGGAAGAATTGCCCTATTTTCTAATAATTAGTATTCCCAAAGAAAAAACATGTTCTAACTACCTAGTAATTTCCAAATTGCTGAGACACCTAATGAGTTGTCTTAAATAAATTTACCAAACATATAGAAGGAAATAATTGCTGAGCATTTGATTCTGAAATCACAGTTCCATGCCAAGTGGTTGTGCAGCTGCCTTGTGTGTGTTGGGGATTCAGCAAGAAAATCACTTGCTTGGGAACTGAACCCCGTCCTGCTTGGGCTTCATTCACCTGGGAATTCAGTAAAAAATTCACACTGTGAATTCACATTCACCTTCACATCCAGTGCCACATTCTCATGGGAATTCATGGAGAAGTCCCACTGAACCTCTTTGCTCCTGGTCCTCCCTGTTTAACATGGCAGTAGCTGGAATGGATTTTGTAATTTGAGGGGGACAGTAATAGTTCCAGAGGATATTAAAGCAAAATAGGGGCTGTGCTGCCAGTGTGATCTCTACCCCCCTTTCCCTGTGGGAATAACTCCTTTGGTTTCCCTGCTGCACAGGGTTGCAGCTCCCGTGGAATGCTCCCTCCAGTCTGGGGTAGGACTCTCTCTGCAGTGTTTTACTGGGCACACACAGATTTTCCTGGCCCTGGTTGCCATTGCAGCACAGCAAGGTTTTCATGCCAAAGCAAGAGAACCCCACTGTTTTTTATTTGCCTTCTAATTAATTACATCACCTGCCCAGTAATTAAATTTAGCTGCCCACCCTGAGTGCTGGAATGAGATGAGCACCAACTGTGGTGGTCACTGGTATTTAAAACATGGGGTTTTCTTAAGTCTTCAACTTCTGGTTCTTGTTTTCATGTAAACATGGGTTAGTGCTTATTTTCTGTAACCCTCATCTCCATGACATACTTCTAGTAGTAACCTGTGAGTTAAACCTGCTCTTGTGCTCCTGGACCAGGGAGATCTTCATGCTGGGATTTGGGGTGAGCTACATCCCCAAGGAATAACTCTGCTGTGGGTTCTGTGGGGTTTTAAAAATGATTTTAAAGTTACAAACTTCTAGTAGTAACCTGTGAGTTAAACCTGCTCTTGTGCACCTGGACCAGGGAGATCTTTGTGTTGGGGCTGGGAGTGAGCTGCATCCCCAAGGAATAACTCTGCTGTGGGTTCTGTGGGGTTTTAAAAATGATTTCTGGAACACCCATGGCATATGGCAGCATATGGGCCTGCAGGCATCCCTGTGCCTGTTTGCTCTCCTTGTGCTGTGTCAGGAGCTCTGTCAGGTCTCTGGGAACTCGTCAGGGAGGGCTGTGGCCTCGATTCTCCCAGGAGCTTACAGAGGACTGAGGACACTTGGGCTTTTTTCGAGCTGAGTCTCCAGTTTGTGATGAATTTGTCTTGGGGGAAAGGGAGGATGGGCTGATGGAAGCTTCCTGCTCATGAGAGGGCTGGGAGAGCTGGGAATGATCCCCTGGAGAAGGGAAGGATCCAGGGAGAGCTCAGAGCCCCTGGCAGGGCCAGCAGGGGCCCCAGGAGAGCTGGAGAGGGGCTGGGGACAAGGGCTGGAGGGACAGGAGCCAGGGAATGGCTTCCCACTGCCAGAGGGCAGGGATGGGTGGGAGATTGGGAAGGGATTCCTGGCTGGGCCGGAATTCCAGATTTGCTGTGGCTGGCCCTGGATCACCCTGGAAGTGCCCAAGGCCAGGCTGGATGGGACTTGGAGCAACCTGGGGTAGTGGAAGGGTCCCTACCCTGGAATGAGATGAGCTGTAAGGTCCCTTCCAGCCCAAACCGGTCTGGGATTCCATGATTCCATGTCTGCTAAAAAATGTTTAGCTGAGCTGCTGACCAGTTTAAAAGCATTGGAGCAACCTCTGGTTCAGCTCTTTGGTCTGCTGGGTAATCTCTGAGTTCAGCACCAGGACAGGACCTTTGGGATCTTTGGGAATTTGGCTTCCTGTGTCTTGCAGGATGGGACTGCCTTGAGCATCCAAAAACCTGTCGGGAAAGCTGGGAGGTGCCAGGTGGGATTGGTGTTGGGGAGGAAATCAGAGAAGGTGCAAGAGGAGAGGATGGGACAGGAGGGCTCCTTTTCCCCATGAAGCATTCCATGCTGCCCCCAGCTTGGATATTATTCCAACCCCAGCATTCCCAGTAATCTGCTGCCACTTCTGATCGTTTGTGTTCTGCCAGTGCTGATGGGCTCCAAGCGAGCTCCGTGCTCCTGCACTGACATCTCTCATGTTACAGAATCCCAGAATCCCAGGCTTGGAAGAGACCTCCAAAGCTCCCCGAGTCCAACCCAACCCTGACAGCTCAACCCAAGCCTGGCCCCGAGTGCCACATCCAGTCTTGTCTCAAACACCCCCAGAGATGGTGAATCCACCCCCTCCCCAGGCAGACCATCCCAACACTTTATCAGCCTTGCTGTGAAAAACTTTTCCCCAATATCCAGCCTGTGTTTCCCTTGGCCCAGCTGAAGGCTGTGTCCTCTGCTTCTGTCAGTGCTGCCTGGAGACAGAGACCCAGCCCCAGCTGGCTGCAGCCGCCTTTCAGGGAGTTGGGGAGAGGGACAGGGGCACCTCTGAGTCTCCTTTTCTCCAGGCTGAGCACCCCCAGCTCCCTCAGTGCTTCCTCACAGGGTTTGTGCTCCCAGCCCCTCTCCAGCCTCGCTGCCTCCTCTGGACTCTCTCAAGAGTCTCAAGGTCCTCCCTGAACTGAGGGGCCCAGAACTGGGCACAGCACTCGAGGTGAGGCCTCAGCAGTGCCCAGTACAGGGCAAGAATGAGCTCCCTGCTCCTGCTGGCCACACCATTCCTGATCCAGACCAGGATGCCCTTGGCCTTTTTGGCCACCAGAGCTCACTGCTGGCTCACGGGCAGCCGGTTATCACCCTGTACCCCCAGGTTCCTTTCTGCCTGGGGCACTGTCCAGCCCCACCGTTCTCAGCTGAGCAGCACGGGTGTGAATGAGCACCGAGCCCCGGGCTCCTCCTCCCCCTGGCAGGGCTGCTCCCATGTGTGCCTGGTTCCAGGCTGCAGGGGTGCATCCCAGCGGGCTGGTTGGGCAGAGGGATGTGCAGAAAGGCACTGCCTGGCCTCGTGGAGAAGGCAGGAGCTCCTGCTGGAGCAGGGATGTTTTCCCGGAGGCTCTCCAGGTTAGGATGGACCCTGCAGCCCCCTAAATCTTTTCAGGAGAGGCTGCCTGTCATCTGGCTGATTGGAGCTGCTAATGGATTGCTGCCCTAATTGCACGAGCAGTGTGACAGAGCATTCCTTAGGGATGGAGGGAGAGCAATCCGGAGCTGTGGATTTATGGCACTTGGGGAAAAATTATTTGCAAGCTCAGTAAGTCTTTATTTTTTGGCTGTAACAGCTGAGGGTTGATTATTCCTTCAGTGATCACAAAGGCTGGGTGTTGTAGTGTCCAGGAAAAGGATTCATGTCACCTCTTCCTCCCTGAAATTCTGGGTCATCCCCATTCACCAGGAATATTGTGTCACCTTTTCCACCTCGGCACACGTCCTCCAGCAGCCTCAAGTGTAAAACCAGTCAGTGAACAAGAGAATAAAAATAAACAGACCCATTGTTCTTTCTGCTTTATCCTTCTCCCTGGTGTTTTTGGGATTGCTTCAAACCTCCACATTTTTAGCAAAGCTGAATTACACTAATTGATGAGAGAGGGAGAAAATAAATAATAAATTGCACAAAAAATGAATTCCTAGGAGGCCAAAGCATAAAGGCTGTGAAGTTAGAACGGGTTTTTCATTGCCTTGAATAATGTAATTATCTAGAAAAGCCTGTTTCTTTCAAATTGCCAAATCTAGTGTCACTTGAACCCACTTGACAAAGTTCCTCTGTCTCCCAGAGGGTCGTGGATTGGGGTTGGGTAAGGGTGGAATTGATAATTGGTCCTTGAATGTTATGTTTAAAACTGTAGAGACAGGTGATATCCCCAAACAACCAGGCTGCTCCTCTGAGCATTGTGAAAATAAAGAAGTTAAAGGGTCTTTGTACAGAATCACCAAGGTTGGAAAAGCCCTCCAAGATCGAGTCTAACCTGTGCCCAAACCCCTACATTGTCACTAGCCCAGAGCACTGAGTGCCACATCCAGTCCTTCCCTGGACACCTTCAGGGATGGAGACTCCACCATTCCCCGGGCAGCCCCTTTCAGTGCTTGACCACCTTGTCCATTAAGAAATTATTCCTCTTCCAGGAACATTTTGGTGTACAAAAAAAAGATGGGAAATGGCTTTCCTTGTTCTTTTCCTCTCATTTCCTATTGCAGTTTCAGCAAGCAGAAGCTGTCAGAGCAGAACTCACTGCTCTTGGTGCTGAGCAGACAGCAGTGTTTGTGTTGGATTGTTGGGCAATATTCTGTCAATATTCCACAATATTTCTGGCAATAAATCTGATCTTCAATCAAACATTTCCAACAGAACCCAAAATCCGGTACAACTTCGGCTCCTTTTCTGCCCCTCTTGCTGCTATTTGCAGAATGGTGCCTTATTTTCAGCGTGGTGCTGCAGCTCAGCACCGTGTGAGTCACAGTCCTGGGGCTGCATCTCCCAGATAAGGCCCTCGGTGTTGGGAACAGCTCGGGAGAGCCGGGATCATGCGGGTGGGATTGTACCAATCCCTATCACTTGGCACACAGGCACTGCTCAGCCTGCCACAGCAGCCGGGGGTGGCCTGGCAGCATCAGCTGCTCTGCCTGAGGCTCTTTGGTTCTGACAGCAGGGAATAAGTCACTGTTCAAACACACACACACACACCAGTAAAAACCAGTATGGGTGCTGTGAGTCCGGCACAGGGGTGTGGTGCTGTTAAATTCCTGCTGGGGTCACATCAGACCTGAGGTAATCAACAACCAGCAGTGCCCCAGGTGGGCAAGAGGCCAATGGCCCCTGGGCTGTGCCAGCTCCACAGGGCAGGGATTGTCCCCTGTGCTGGCACTGCTGGGGCCCCTCCAGTGCTGGGGACAGCTCGGGGACAAGAGGGACCCTGAGGGGCTGGAGCGTGGCCAGGGATGGGAATGGAGCTGGGAAGGGGCTGGAGAATTCCTGAGGGAGCTGGGAAAGGGGCTCAGCCTGGAGAAAAGGAGGATCCAGAGGGATCTTTTCCCTCTCTGGAATTCCCTGACAGGAGGGGGCAGCCAGGGGGGAAATTTGGGATCTGATCCCAGGGAAGAGGGACAGGAGGAGAGGGAACGGCCTCAGGCTGGGCCAGGGCAGGCTCAGGGTGGGCAGCAGCAGGAATTTCCCCATGGAAAGGGTGCTCAGGAAGTGCCTTGAGAGGTGTCTGTGGTGAGGCCTGGCCAGGCGCTGTGGCTGCTGAGTTCCCTGGTCTCTGCTGCATCCCGAGGGAAGCAGAAGGAGGAGCAGGATGTGTGGCTTCCCAGCTGGGAAAAGCTGAGCTGCTGCCAGCTCCTAATGCCAGCGTTCAGCCTGGGTGTGCTCAGCTTGTCCCAGCTCAGGACCCTGAACTCCTGGATCTTCCCAGCCCTTCCCAGCTCTCCGTAGGTCCTGGAAGGAATTTTGTGCTGTGTTTAAAATCACAGCTGTGGGAAAAGCTCCTGTTGGCAAATCCTGTTCTTGGCCTGGAGGAAATCTGCCTTTCCCAGTGACAGGCCAAGACAGGAGGATGGAACAAGCAGAGAGCACAGGCTCATCTGTGCTTCTTAGCCAGAAGTCTTGTGATGGATGTGGATTCACAGGGATGGATGTGGATCCACAGGGATGGACGTGGATCCACAGGGATGGACAGGGATCCACAGAGATGGACAGGGATCCACAGAGAAGGACAGAGATCCACAGGGATGGACATGGACCCACAGCAATATTTAAGAATGTGTGAGTTTACATGGACTGTAAGAGTATTGACTTCTGCAGTCCCTGTGCTGCAGGATATAAATCAATGTAAGAAAAAGAATTAAGGATATAGTGCTGTAGAGTGGCTCTGTTGGAACACACAGAGCCACAGATTGATCAGGAATGAACATTCCCTGTTTTGCAAGGTCAAAGCCCTGTTTCCACTGGCTCCACACACATAAAGATCAGTGGGATCAGATCATCAAGTGTGGCATGCTGGAGTCAGGCTGAGCTCTAGAAAGAGAGGAGCCACTCCACACTTCAGGGCTTGTCAGGTATCCTGAGAAATGTCCAAAAAATGGCAAAAATTCCAGCTGTGACAGCACCTTCTTTCCTCCCTCCAGGCTGATGCTCTCTGCTGCTGCCTGAACATGCTGGTTTGTGTCATATTGATACAGAGCTGTTGAGCAGCTTTAATAATGTCATTTTATGCCACTTTTCCTTCCTGGAAGCCCAGAACAAAGCTCTGTGTGAGTGGGAACAAAGCCCTTACACAATGGAGTGTATTCACAGGGAGGGATGATTCAAACCAAGCTTTATAATTCCTTAATTATATTTGATGTGACCTAACCCTTGACAATCCTGAGTCTGAGGTTGTCAAACAGGATATGAATATTATAAAGACTTTTGGACTGTGCCCACAGCTGAGCTGGATTTCACTGTGTCAGTAAGAAAGTGAAGGAAAGAGGTTTTCTCAGGATTTTTGTCTTTGTAAAACCCACTCAAACAAACCCGAAAAAACGAATTACTTTTGAAGTATTTTTTTAATTTCACTGGGGAAGTAGTTTCTGTTCCTTACCTGTGTTTTCTTAGTGACCTGAATTTCCTTTCAGGGCTCAGCAGATTCGTACACGAGCAGACCCTCAGACTCTGATGTCTCTTTGGAAGAGGACAGGGAAGCAATCCGCCAGGAAAGGGAGCAGCAAGCAGCCATCCAGCTTGAGAGGGCCAAGGTGGGTTCTTTTCATTGAGTCTTGTGCCAGTTACCTTCTGCCTGCTGTTAGAATTCACACTCTGCTTGGCAAGAGTTTGGCAGTTGAGTCAGATGAACCACAGAGAAGATGTCTGGGGAATTCAGTGTAAATATTCTCCTCTAAATGGGGATATTCCCCATGGAGCTGAACTCTGCTGGCCTGGGTGAGATTATTAGGGGCTGAATTTGTATGGATGAAGAGTTCCCAATGGTTTTGATGTGTTTTTCTGCTTGTAGTCCAAACCAGTAGCATTTGCTGTCAAGACCAATGTGAGTTACTGTGGAGCTCTGGATGAAGATGTTCCTGTCCCAAGCACTGCCATCTCCTTCGATGCCAAGGACTTCCTCCACATTAAAGAGGTAAAACCAAGGAAAAGGGGATGGGAAAGGGAATTTTTACAGGCCAGGGTCTTTGATTTGAGCAGCTGAGCCATATCCATGAGAGCTGAGAGGAGGCAGGAGGGCACAGGGAGGATGAGGTGGTTCTTCAGCCCCTGTGGAGCTCCTGCACCCTGGGGTGCTTATCCAGCCCTTTCGGAACACATGGTGTCACCAATGTGTTGGAATTTCATCACACAGGAGGGAAATAATACCCTTCAACCTGGTGCATTCAGATTATTTTAATCAGAACAAGTTTGTGATGGATCAGAGATGGTGCAGTGGAAAGGGATTCCATGAAGCACAAAGGAGTCCATGGAGCAGCACCAGGTCACACCAGGTCTTCAAAAAAACACCAGATAGGATCCCTTCCAGGGAGGAAGTAACACTTATGATTATACAGTAAGAAAAGAAAATCCTGAAGAGGACAGATGAAAAAAAAAAAAAAGGGGAAAATGGGAATAAATGAGCCCTTAGTATGGCTTTGGTAGAGAAAATTGCATTTTATTGCATGCTGAGCATATTTTCTGCATTTTTTTTATCTGAAGTGAGCCCTCCACATTTGCATAAGCCCCTGTTGTGCTGTGGGTTGGTACAGAGGCTTGCAGCTTGCAAAGCACTTCTTCATCTCTGCATTTTGGGTTTATTTTGGGGTGTTCAGTGCTCATCTGTGTCTTTCTTTGAACACGTGTTCATCATCACTCCAGAGCACTGATCTCCCTTAGACAGAGCACATTCAGGAGGAAAACACCTGCTGCTGCCCCTCCTCTGCTGCTGGAACAGGGAATTGCTTCACATCCCCTCTCCCTGAGAGGGAGAGGCAGTAAATTCCCTTTTCCCAGTTTTTAATCTTGGTTTTCCTGGATGTGGCCACCTTTATTGTCAGGGCAGTGATGGAGTTGCACACTCTAAGCTCCTGTCATGCTGCCCTGCACATTTTTCCAGACAAGTGTCCCCAGTCCATGTCTTGGCATTCCAAGAGTTGTCTTCCAAGGTCTAAAAACCCGGGATCACTCTGGCACTGAGCTGTAAACCATCTGGCTTAGTGGTGTTTGTCAGCTCAGCCTGCCTGGAGCTGTAACTCAGTAGGATTTGGGGAATGGTTCCCCATGCTGCAAAAAAAGGCTTTGCAGGGTTTGTTTTTCAGTGATCTGGACCAGAACAACGGTTCCAGATTTTGGAATGGTGCTAAGCTGGGTACAAAGTGGGGTCACCCTCTGGCAGGATGGAGCAGAGGCAGTCAGTGAGGAGCTGCTGTTTTGGGGAGCTGTCTCCTCCAAACTCTGCATTGTGTGCTTGCTTAAAGGATGAAATGGCAACAATTCCTGACAGAGCAGAAGGAATCACGGGCATGGCAACCACGGGGAGGGAACGTGCTCCTCCCACACACTGAGTAACAGAGGGGAGGGAATGACCTAATGCAAATAAATCCCGTTTTCCTCACTGCAGCCTTGGCATTTGTGTGCTCATATACTCTCAGCAGAACCCAGGCTGGTTTGGGATGGAAGGGACCTTCAAATGGGCAGGGGCACTTCCACTGTCCCAGGCTGCTCCAAGCCTGGCCTTGGGCACTTCCCAGGGCTCCAGGGGCAGCCACAGCTTCTCCAGGAATTCTATACCAGGGGCCTCCCCACCCTCCCAGAGAGCAATTCCTTCCCAATATCCCATTTAACCCTGCTCTCTGGCAGTGGGAAGCCATTCCCTGTGTCCTGTCCCTCCATCCTTTGTCCCAAGTCTGATCCCATGTCTAGAGGCATGGCTCAGAGGCCCACGAAGAAAAAATCCCATGGTCAAACTGTGTCTTTAGAGCCAAAGTGGAGCAGGGCAGTGCCCATGGAACTCAGGTTTAACAGGGATTGGTTTTGTAGAGTCAGACTGGTTTGGGGTGGAAGGGACCTTAAAGCTCATCCAGGGACACCTCCCACTGTCGCAGGGTGCTCCAAGCCCTGTCCAGCCTGGCCTTGGACACTTCCAGGGATGGGGACTCCACAGCCTCTCAGTTCACTGATCTCCAGCAGCAGCTGGGTGCAGGATCCTGAAGGACTTGTCTGCTTCACAGACTGGAAGCAGTTCTGTAATTTAACACACTTCAGATTTAGCTCTGCTCACTGCCTCTGTCTGAACCAAGTTCAGAACAGCAGGAGGAATAAATATTTAGCTGGAATGGTAGAATAATGAAACTTCTTGCCTAAATACATAAAAGAAGACCAAGAGGTTTTCTAGGGTATGAGGATTGCATTCCCTTAGTTTAGTATATGTTAATATTTATGATTGGGTTAATGTTCAGATATAGGGATTGATAAAAACCCATTTATTTTTCAGTGCTGATGCTCTGTGTTTCAGAGCCATCACCAGGCACTGCTGCACCTTTTGACAACACAGCTGTGGTGTTTCTGTGTGCCTGCAGGGACTGAAGGGCTTGCAAGTCTGCAGCCAGGAGCAGGGATGGTCTTGGAGATGAGATCCCTGGGATGGCTTTTTCCTCCAGGCCAGGCAGGCAAACAAACCCCATTCACTCGTGCTGCTCTTAATGACTCCAGAGTCAGCTGTGGAAAGCAATGTTTCTTTTGAACACTGAGCTGCCTAATGAAGCAGAAGAGAAGAGAGGCTTTTCAGACTCTTTTCTTCAAAAGCTCTGCTGGCAGCAGCTACAACAAATCCTTTTCCACTCCAATATCCACCAGGATCCTGCTTTTCATCTTGCCATCATTAGGGACAGACCAGACTTCCAATAAAGCAGAAAAATATATGTTACTAAAGGTCAATGATAAAATGCTGTGCTTTAGGTATATATTAAAGTTGCTTCCTAAAGGTGAATTTTCCTTAATCTGTCATAACCTGTTAATAACATCCCTGCAAACAAACACCTGGAAAGGAAGAAAGGAAAGTGGTGATCTTTTGTCTAGACCATTAAATATGACAACCAGTATTTGATGGGAAGCTGAAGGTGTTGTTTTTATATTTGCTGCTGGGAGGTTGTTTGGTTTTCAGCTCAAAGAAACGCTCATTAAATCAACCTTGAAATTAAATCAGCAAGGGACAGAACGAGGGAAAACGGCCTCGGTGCTCTGGTCAAACACATCCATGTGAGCCTGGTTCATTATCCAGTGTGAGTCCAGGAGTGTGGATAACAAAGGGAGGGAATCTGGGAGCTGGAGTAGCCAGGAACCTTCCTGCCTTGCAGAAATACAACAACGACTGGTGGATAGGGAGGCTGGTGAAGGAGGGCTGCGAGATCGGCTTCATCCCCAGCCCACTGCGCCTGGAGAACATCCGCATCCAGCAGGAGCAGAAGAGGGGCCGCTTCCACGGAGGGTGAGGCTGCCCTGACCTTTGCAAAGCACTTCAAATCCTTCCTCACACCAGGCAATACTTCCAAAGGTCACCTGCTGCTGGTTTATTGCAGGGCATTTGCACTGTTGGGTTTGGGATTCCCGGCGGAAACGCGGATTTGCCGAGAGCGGGCCTGGGAGATGTTGGTGATGAGAAACAAAAGATGGGTTTGACTTTAGGAAAGAGCAGCTGGGGATAATGAATGACAGGAATTTCTGACAGTTTGGTGTCCCCGTGGCCTTAAGTCAACTCGGTGCTCAAAGTTTCCCAGATTTTTGCCAGTTTTTTTTAAAGTTGTGGCTTTTTTCTTCCTTTTTTTCCTTTTCTCTCCATTGTGGCCCAAACCAGACTTGTCAAACTTTGTAAGATCAGCTTTGCCATCCTTTATTCTTCATCTTCCAGCCTGAGGTTTCTGAATCTCCACCCCTCCAGACTTGGAGGTTACATATCCCTGTAAAAAGGTCTGGGAGATAAACCTGGGAAATGCTTTCAGAGTGGTTGAACGGCATCCAAATTTCTTTACCAATTTTTGACACAACTTCAGAGGAAGCCAGTGGGCTTCAATATACAGTGAAATTACTGAGTTCAGTGAGATGCTCCTGAATTTGTATGATACAATTCCAAATTATAATGATAAAACTGTTCATTTTTAGCTTTGTTAGTTAGTAATTTATGTTTCTGTGACTTTGTGGTTCCTCATGGGGCGATTCCTCCCCAGAACCTCCCACATTCTGGGGTACCTGGTGTTAACTGGGTTCTTTCTGCTTCTGTAGGAAATCCAGTGGGAATTCTTCTTCAAGCCTTGGAGAGATGGTTTCTGGCACATTTCGAGCCACACCTACAGCCACAGGTAAGGAATTTTTTCTTTAAGGAAACCTTTGTGTTGCTAATAATTCTGATTTAAAACCCACACACGAAAAATGCAGCTTTCCCCCTTTGCTGAGTTACTGAGGTGTGTGCCTGCACAGGGGAGGAGGACATTTATTTCCAGCCAGGCAGGAATTGCTAAGGGCTGGGAAAAAAAACCTTGGGAAAAGTGGCAGCTGCCCCAGAATGCCCAGTTTAATGCACAGAATGCCCAGTTTGATGCACAGATTGCCCAGTTTGATGCACAGATTGCCCAGTTTGATGCACAGATCACCCAGTTTAATGCACAGAATGCCCAGTTTAGTGCATAGATTGCTCAGTTTAATGCACAGATTGCCCAGTTTAATGTATAGAATGCCCATTTTGATGCACAGATTGCCCAGTTTGATGCACAGAATGCCCAGTTTGATGCACAGATTGCCCAGTGTAGTCGGGGCTGAGCAGAGGGAGAAATCAAAGTGCTTTAGCAAAGGGGTTTCTGGTTGCCTGGGTGTGTTTTAACCAAGTTCTCATTTGGTCTTCTAGCAAAACAGAAACAAAAAGTGGTAAGTAATGCTTTTGTTTCCATTTTATTTCCTTCTAATTCATAATGCCCAGGATTTCCCTGTGGATGTTGTTTGATTGATGGTCTGAAGGGTTGTTTTTTTCCTCTCTAGACAGAACATATTCCCCCCTATGATGTAGTGCCATCAATGAGACCTGTGGTGTTGGTGGGCCCATCACTCAAAGGCTATGAGGTATGGACTCAGGTGTTTGCAGTTAATTCAGCTTTTATTATCTCTAATCATCCTCAGTAATTCAGTGTGTGGCTCAGTGCAACTGGTTTATGATAATTCCAAGTTATTTAGCTTAAATAATTACCAAAATATTGTATAAGAGCTAAGAGTTACTTCTGACTTGTCCTGTTTTAAGCACAGTGCAAATCCCTTCTTTTCAGTGCACTCATTCCTGATTAAATCAAGTAAAAAAAGAGCATTTGTGTCTGCTACAAGCAGTCAAATTAATGAGCTGGACTCTACACATGAAAAATGCTCATCAAACCAAGCTTTGAACTTAATTAGCAAAACATTTGAAGGAGCTTCCTTGTTGTTCCCCTTTTTTTCACTTAATTAACAAATTCCGATGTTTTTGCAAAGAAACCTTTAACCCTCCTGAAAGATTCCCCAGGTGGAATTGGGCAGGATAAGGTGCCTAGATAACCAGGACAGCCTTTTTTAGGCTGCTGCAGATCCAGGTGAGCATTTACCACGTGCTCAGTGAGCAGAGGCTTTTAGCAGGCAGTTTGGGGAGCTCAACCATCTGGGAAGTGCTGAACCAGGAACTAAATGAACATAAAATCAAAGATACACTTCATTAAGCTTAATTAATGTTTCCAGAAATGTATAGGATATTATTAAACACATTGGAATGGTTCTTTTAGAGAGGTGACAGCCTTGGCATAGTGCAGTGTTCTGGCATTGTTTTTGTGTGAGAGGGACTGGAGGTGCAGCTCAGCAGAGCAGGTACTTCATGTTCTGCTCTCTGCCTTTTCATTTGATGGGGAAGTTTTTTGACAGGAGTGAATTCCCTCTGTGCTGCACCACAGATCAATTTACCTCTCGAGTCTGGAGGGGAGAGGGGCTGTTTGTTCATAAAAACCTCTTCAGATCTGCCACCCTGTCTCTTTTTCAAAGAAAACAACACTAAACAACCTTGAACATACAAATGTGTATAAATGGTAACACAGAATATTAATTTCAATAACAAAAATGCTAGGTCTCACTTGGGGGAAATTGTTTTGACTGTTTTTTTCTGGCTAAATGCTGAAGGAATCAGGTGGAAGGAGAGAAATGAACTGGCAGAGAGGCCTGGGGGCTTTGCTGAAGCTGCTGCCTGGCCTGGCAGATAATAATTGTCAGCCTGAGTTGTCCTGGAGAGGACAAGGAGCTGCTCAATAAATCAGATGGCAGAGATGGCAGCTCTTGGGGCTGAGCATCTCAGATGTGTTCCCGTGTCCAGGAGTGGGAACATCCCATTTTTTTACTATTATCCCTCTCTGAGAACAGTCCCACAGCATAACAAATCCCATCCCTGAAGTTTGAAGCCCACTCTATCAGATGTTCTGTAGGAAAAACCCAAGTGATCTGTCCAGCAAGCATCCCACGTGGTTGTGCTGTGCTCTGAAACTTTGGGAAAGGTGCTGGATGTGGAAAGGGGGTGAGGAATGCTCAGTGCAGGGCAGGACAGCAGCACCTGGAGCAGTGAGTCAGGAAAATTCCATGGATTTATTACTGAGCACTGTGCCAGGAGCACAGCTCTGGGCTGGTTCTGCCCACCAAGGGTGTTGATTGTTGGCTGTTTCCCTGCCTTCTACTCACCTCTTTCCTTCCTTTTGGCTTCTCTCTCTCCCTGTCCATCCCCCTGCTCAATCTGCTCCCCTCTGCCAAGGTGACAGACATGATGCAGAAAGCTCTCTTTGACTTCCTGAAGCACAGGTTTGATGGGAGGTGAGAAACTCTGTCCTTCTCATGCTGCTTTGCCCATGTGATACTAACACTTCAGCCATTTATTTTATTTTTTTTTAATGCCAGAGGGTTTGCTGCATGATCAGAGCTGATTTTCTGGCTTTGTGTCACCACTGAAGAGTGGGACACAGCTCATGTGTTGCTAGGGGTGCACATGTCTGCATTTCTGCCATGGCTGGGCTAGGATTTCTTAGTTTAACCCAAGAATTCTGTCTCAGTGTCTCCCCAACACCTAAGAAAAATCAGCCCTTAAATATTCTTTATGTCAGATTTTATTTTGACTGCCTTAAGCAGGCAAAAACACTGAAAAGGGTGGTTTGAAGAAGGAAATGCTGAGGAATAAAATACAGAGAAAGAATTGTAAGGAGGGTTCAGCTTCAGCTGGAGCATTTCCTGGTGAGCTACAGAGGATAATTTGGATTTCCTTGCTGGGAGCACTGGCTTGGTCCATGGCATCACCTCATCCTTGTAAGTGTTTGCTGCATCCTGGGGATGTTCTGCCCTTCCCAGTTAGTTCAGGATATTCCAGCTGGGAAAAGGAGCTGTTCTGGTGGTCCATAACACCAAGTCAGGTTTGAAATGCCCAAACCATGGGCACCAGGGCAGGGAAAATGATGTTGTGTGGAAGAGCTGGGGCAGAGTTTATGGATTTTAGGAGCGAGGAGGTGGCAGTGCTGAACTGGTCCCTAAACAGCTCAGAGAGAACATTTAATGATCAACTTCTGTGCAAAGTATCTCCTCTCCTGCCCTGTTCTGAGTCACCCAGCCTAAGTGATTTTCTGGAAATCCTAATTCCATCAGCAGTATTGGCAGCTGGATCAGGTGGGAGTATGAAATTTCAGCAGTGGAGAGCTCAGTGCCACCAGCAGCCTCTGAGACCATTGATTTTAGCTCTGAGGAACTCAGGAAAAAGCTGCTTCTTGGTCCCCTTGCCAACTTTATGGCCTTGTGGTCTTTCTCCTCCCTCCCTTTTCTTTTTCTGTCTTTCCATCTCTTCTGCAGTTTTGGGAGAGGTCCACGTTACCAAGAAAGGAGCTGGGTGTCCAAGGCAGAGCCTTTCCAAAGGCATCAGGGAGAGTTGATTCCTTTCCTGCTTCTGAATTCCCTTGGCTTTGCCAGCTCCTTCCTTTGGAGCTGCAACCTCCCCTGCTGGCCAGAGAGCCAAAGACCCACAATCCATTCATTTCTGTTTTAAACTCGTTTTTACTTTTGTTCTCTTACTGTAAGTTTTTCTGGCAATGCATTTATTTGTTATACAGTAAAATACCTGCACTTCTTTTTAACCCTCCAGCTGAAAATTTCACTTGGAGCTGCATAAATCTTAGGTTCTGTGGAAAAGCTACTGGTCATTCCCAGCTTGCTTTCTTTCCATTTTTCCTGGCTCCTTGGCTCATCCCAGGCCTCCTAAATGGATTTTACATGAAGGGATTGTGTGGTCTTTGCTTTGTAACATTTGGTGTCTTTTTAACTCACTAACAGATGAAGTGAATAAATCACTTGCCTTCAGTTAAAGAGATGCAGTGAAGTTTAACTTGAGTTAGAGCAGCCCAGAGAGCTGCACTTCCTTTTCTCCTGCTCATCCCAGCCCCTGGCACAGCTCCCTGGGCCAGGTTTACTCCTGGTGTAACTCTGGGGGAAGAGGAGGTGCTGCTACATTGCAGCTCCCTTGTTCTGAGAGCCCCAAGCCTCACATAACTCACAGCATTTATGGCACTGTGTAAATTCATGCAGGAGATGAGTGAGCTGGGAGGAGAGAAGTTAATTAATGCACTAAGGAGAATAGCAGGAACTCCAATCCAGAGCTCAGGAAATAGGAAACCCTTCCCAGTTACCCAGTTTTGTCTTGAGTTGTTCTTTAAAGATGCCATAACTCAGCTGGAAACATGTCTGAACATGTTTTGTTGTGTTTGCCCTTTGGAATGGGCTGTGGCTGGAAATCCCAGTGCTGTGTCTGTGTGTGCTGTGCTCTCCTCCCAGGATATCCATAACCAGAGTGACAGCTGACATCTCCCTGGCCAAGAGGTCTGTGCTCAACAACCCCAGCAAGAGAGCCATCATCGAGCGCTCCAACACCAGGTCCAGCCTAGGTAAGGCACTGGCCCAGGTGCAATTCAGGGTCTGGTGACACACAGGAGGGAAGGGACACCATTGCAGCCTTCCAGGTCATGGGATCTGAGCTGGGAGGGACCCACAAGGATCCCAGTCCAGCTCCTGGCCCTGCACAGACACCCCCTCCCCCACCCCCAACAATCCCATCCCTGGGAGCGGTGTCCAAAGGCTCCTGGAGCTCTTGGGAATGTGCCCATTCCCTGGGGCAGTTCAGTGCCCCAGCAGCCTCTGGGGGAAGAACCTTTCCCTAAAATCCATCCTGACCCTCCCCTGGCACAGCTCCAGCCATTCCCAAGATCACATCAGTTGTGCAGATTTAAATGTGTCTTCAGCATTTTACTGCATAATCCTGAGTTGGCCTCAGAGCTCCTCCTCCTTCCCAGCCCTGTGCTTTTAATTCCACAGCATAAGGAGCCAAAGAGCTTCCACTTGGCCAGCCAAGGAAATGTCATTGCTGACCCTGGGACCAGTTTTATGTTCAATGTTGAGCAGTTACAGCTGAATTTTGCTGTCTGGCTGTGAGGCTTTGGGCCCTGCCCCTCTCCTCAGTGTCATGACTGCTGGGGAACAGTGGCCTGAGGAATTTTTATTTGGACTCCAGGACCTTGGAGGTCTTTTCCAACCTTGATGATTCTGTGATTGTGTGATTCTTTCTTGAATAAGTGTGGGAATTGGTGTGTAGTACATGCATCCCAATATCCTGCTCTCTGGGACACCATCCCAGGAACCAGGAGGAGCTGGGTTTGGTAAAAAAAGAACCCAAATTCCCAATGTCTGCCATCCTGAGTGACTGCTTGCACTAGAGGTACAGATAACAGGTTATTTTATGGAAATGCCATCAATTCACATATGGAGTCTGTAACAGTAAGTGGGTGAGGATATTTTTATCCCAGTGCTCTGGGGTTCAGTGGTTTCAGCTGCTTTGTTTTCCTTTGCAGCTGAAGTGCAGAGTGAGATTGAAAGAATCTTTGAGCTGGCCAGGTCCTTGCAGCTGGTTGTCCTGGATGCAGACACTATAAATCACCCTGCACAGCTTATCAAGACATCTCTAGCACCAATTATTGTCCATGTGAAGGTGTCCTCTCCAAAGGTAATTCCTCACCTTAACATCCAGGAGGACAGGGTGGGAATGGGCAGTGTAGAATCTGCACCTGAAGAGGGGAAAAAGTGACATAATGTGCTGCTGGTGTGCCACAGTCCATCCAGCAATCCAGATAATTCTGTATAAATACAGTTTTCATGCTTCTCTATTGTCAAAAATAACTTAGGACTTAAAGCAGGATAAAGCAGAAGTGCATTTGAAATTTTGCAAGGGATCAAATGTGATCCGGAGGGAAACGTGCCCCGTTCTCAGAGGGGTTATCAGAAAGGTTTGGGATATTCAAGGACAATATTTTATGGAGAGCTTCTTACCCCTTGGTAATCCCCCAGGGGGATGTCAGGCTGAGCTTTAGGGAGATCAATGATCCTTGAACTCACCTTTTGCCCTTTCCTCCTGTCAGGTTTTGCAGCGACTGATCAAGTCCAGAGGGAAGTCACAAAGCAAACACTTGAATGTCCAGTTGGTGGCAGCTGATAAACTTGCACAATGCCCACCAGTAAGTACAAAGGAGAGGCTGAGGAGCTCCTGCTTTCTGGAATTCTGATGATTCCTGCTGTGCTGATCCCTGGGCAGAGCTGGGTTCATCCATTACCACTTCCTTTTGGTGCTCACACAGCCCTGCACTCGTGAGGCACAAAGTGCTGCAGACTTTCATCCTGGTTATCTCCTGCCCCGGGTTTGTTTTGGTCTTTGGCAGGGTGACAGGGCAGGAGTGACGTGGAGGGGACAGCAGATCTGTTCTTTAGCAAATGACATCATCTGTGGAGCTCCAGGTCCCAGAGGGACAAAGTCTGAGTTTGGACAGGAGGCTGCAGAGGCCTCCCCTCAGTGCACAGGGTGTGTATGGAAAGGGAAAGGGCTGAGTGCAGCCATGGAATTCCTGATCCTGAGCCTGCAGGCCATCCCAGCCACCTCACCAGAGCACAGCCACTGCTCTCCCACCTCCTGAGCAGAGATCCTGCCCCTCTGCTGGAATCCTGAATTCCTGCTGCTGATGGAGCAGAGGCCTGCAGGGCTCCTGGGCAGGGCTGTGGGAAAGGCTCTGCAAGAGGTGGGACAGGGCAGCTCAAACTTGCTGTTGGTTTGGAGAACCACAGCTGATTTCTGGGATAGAGGCAGTGGAAATGGACTTGGATGTGGCTTTGTGTAGGATCTGGGTGGGATATTGGGATGGGAGTGCAGAGACCCCTCTGGGTACCAGGGCAGTGACAGCTTCTCTGGGCAGCCTGTTCTTCTGGAGAGCTCAGCTGTGTTACATTTCTGACATGGAATTTTTTACTGAGTTGTGATCTCTTGAGATGCTGATGGGTTATTTCTGTGAGCCACCCAGGTCCCTCTAACCCAACCAGAATTGTAACTGTCCTGGGAAATAAACTGATCTCTCTAAAACACATCCCTTCCCAACTCCTGGTGGATGTGAGGAACTGGAGTTGCATCTGCCCTTCTTTGAATTGTTTGTGGTGTTCACCCTGAGCTCAGACACAGAACACCCCTCTGTACATTGTCCTGTGTGAAAGGTGTTTCCTCTGGCACCTTCACACAGAACCCTGGGCAGTTTCACAGCCTTTTTTAGCTCTTTAGGCAGTGATTTCCTCTTAGTCAGCTTCACTTTGCTCACATCAGCTGAAATGAGAGAAGTTTCCAGAGAAGCAGTGGCTGCCCCAGCCCTGGCAGTGTCCCAGGCCAGGCTGGACAGGGCTTGGAGCACCTTGGGAAAGGTGATGGTGTCCCTGCCATGGCAGGGAGTGGATGAGATGGTTTTTTTAGGTCCCTCCAACTCATGGGATTCCCAGATTCCATTAAATGATCCATGTGCTGCTGCAGCTTTTTGGGTGCATCGTGGCACTTGGATTGTCCATCCCTGGATTTACCAAACTCTGTCTCAACACCCAGTCCTGAAATTTCATTCCAGTGCTGGAGCCAACCAGGTGAGGCCCCACCTGGATCAGAAAAGCCTCTCCAAATGTCAGAGTCACAGGTTTCAGCCTTGAACCCAGCCCTGCTCTGAGGCTGCTCACAAACCAGCTCAGCACTTTGCACTGGTGATGGGAAGGAAGTGATTGCTGACTTCGAGCTCTCCCAGGGACATGACAGTCTGGCTTGGCTTGAAATTAAAGTTACTCCGTGATTTAATTAAGTAAAAGCACATTGCTAAGAGCAAAGGCACTGCTGCTTCATCCCTAGTGCAGCTCCAATTCCTGCAGGAGGGGAATTTGGAGTGTTTGTTTAAAGGGAAGGCCCTTGCAGAGGATGCAATCCTCACTCTGTTCCTTTGCTGAGAGCCAGCCATGAGGAGTGAGCTGGTGCTGCATGTCTAGACATCTTAAAAATAGCTGTCTCTTTGGGCATATCTGAGCTCAGGAACTGCTTTCATTATTAATTCCTTGCTAATCTGCCCCTGACTCTGCTCGAGCTGGTGTTGGGCACTGCAGGGCTCCAGGGATGTTGCAGGGCTCCAGGAATGTTGCAGGGCTCCAGGAATGTTGCAGGGCTCCAGGAATGTTGCAGGGCTCCAGGAATGTTGCAGGACTCCAGGGATATTGCAGGACACCAGGGATTCCACTGCAGGAACATGACAGGGCTCAAGGAAACACAAACTGTGCATCCTTAAATACACTGCTCATAAACACTCCATTGTGGTTGTTATTTTTTAAAACTTCTGGATTCGTGCCCGTGCTGAGAGAGGGTACAAACCCCTCTGGTCTATCTGATACAACTGAAAAATTACCTAAAATTACACTGCAGCAGAATTAAAGTGCATTGGTTAATTAAAATATAATTAGGATATATCTACAAGTTGAAATTCTTTCTCCTCTCAGATACACACTACAGCAAACCAAAAGAAACAGCAGAGGAGAGTGGCCACTGATTTTCTCTTTAGGAAAGGCCAGTGTGTATGACTGCAGAGTCACCAGGAGCTGGGAATTCTGTGCAAGTTTTAAGAAAATGCTGCAGAGGAATTGCTTTACTCCATGATCCTCCCAAACAGGGGTCTCCCTAAAAGATGATTTCCTGCCAAATACATGGAAACAGAACAAGCTGAGGGATGAGCAGAACTGTGAAATGCAAGAGAAAACCTGAGTGTTTCATTCTCTGTCATTTATTCTCCCTGTCAGACACTGGAGTCAGGATCCTGCCAGGGCTGCAGCTTCTCCAGGGACAGTCTGAGAGGCTCCCCAGGCCAGTGCTACTGTGCAGTGAAATATTCAAAGGGTGACAGTTGTCAAGAGTCCTAAATCCAGTTTAATTGCTTAGTTAAGAAAACACGTTACACTCCAAGTGTTTAATTTCAATCTTTTCCAAAGCAAAGTTTGTGCAAGCAAACCACATTCTTTTATTTCCTAATTTAACTGTGTTTTAATTAATAACTTTCTTCCACAAGTGAGTGATAGACTGGAATGTGTGGTGCATCAACATGTGGGTGAATAGCAAAGGAGTGAAAGCAGTAAATAAATAGAGGAGCAAAAGAGGAGCAGTGAACACTGAACTGGACCAAGGGATGCACTGTTAGGAATATCCTGATTATAAGAAAACTCCTCCTTGCTGGCAGAGGAGGAAACCTTTCTCTGCCATGCTGAGAAGAGAAAATAAATTTTAAAAATAAGAGGCTTTATTATTTTAAATCTTACTCCGAGAGCTGTAAAAACAGGTGGAAGAGAACAGCCTGTGGTTGGTGTCAGTTGCCCTTTACACCCGCAGCACCTGCTCTTATTTTCCATTTCCTGTGCTGTTCTCAGAGTATTTTGCAAAGTTAAGATTAGAGATGAGATAGGAAATTGAACTGCTGAAAACAGGGTTGTGTTTCTCTCGAGGGGCTCTGCTGGTTCTGGCAGGCTGGAGGACAGGCAGGGATGGAGGTGCTGACTGAAGAATTCCCTGAGGCAGGAATGCTGCCAGGACTGCCTGCTGCCTTCACTGCTGTGGGAATGGCTTTAGGGGCATCAGCACTGGAAAGAAATGAATTCATTAAGGGGTTTTGTGCCTTGCAGCGTGGCTGGGCTCACACAACACCTGGGGACGGTGTCCAGGGACTCCTGAGGGCTCGGGCTCTTGGTCACCTTCTGAACCCACCTGTACCATTTTATTTTCCAGCCACGGAATCACAGAATGGTTTGGGTTGGGAGGGACCTCAAACCTCACCCAGTCCCTCCCCTGCCATGGGCAGGGACACCTCCCACTATCCCAGGCTGCTCCAAGCCCAGACACTTCCAGGGATCCAGGGGCAGCTTCTCTGGGCACCCTGTGCCAGGCCCTCCCCACGCTCCCAGCCAGGAATCCCTTCCCAATATCCCATCTACCCCTGCTGTGTTTCAGTGTGAATCCATCCCCCTTGTCAGTCCATGCTGTTTTAACCCCCTCTCCCTATTTCCAGCTCCCTCCCTCTCTGCCCTGCTCTGATTCCTGACCCAGTGCCAAGGCTCAGAGTGATGAGCAGTGTTTGTCCCCAGAGTGTCACATAGTGCAGTGGTTTTAGTTCACCTCCTCACACGGAGCACCAGGTTAATGTAGTGGGTTGAGTGCTCTGGCCTAACACTAGTGCACCCACTAAATTTATTTTTTGGGGGTTTATTAGTAATTGCACCCAGTTTGTTAGAGGAGGAGCAGGGGATGAGGCTTTTCAGCCTTTCCTTGCCTTCTTCTCCTTTGAATCTGTTACATCTCTTTTTGAGAATGTTCAGTTCCCTCTGAGTGTTAAAGAGACCACTCCTCTGGTATTTTGTTTGGTAAACTCCCTCTGTATGGTCTGGAGTTTGTCTGGAATGAGGGCTGGTATATCCAGAGGAGATGATGAGGCCCCTGACCCAGGAGTAGACCCAGGTATGGAAAATCCTGAGTGGAGTGGAGAATGGGGGAGACTGGGTCGAACCCTGAAGGAATTTTCTGATGCCCCAGCCTGGGAATTTTCACGTGAACAGATTCAGAACCCAGATGAGGTGGGGAAATATTTGGAAGAGAGAGATTCCTGGGCTTCTCCTTTTTTAAATGTGAATCACAGAGGCCTGCTCAGCTTCTTAAGTGGCTAAACAGAGTGTCCATCTTAGAACCAGCCAGCTAAGTGCTTCTCTCAGGCCTGAAGGAAGCAGTCAAGCTCCTTACAGGTCAGAAATCACTTTTCAAACCCCAGCACACGGCCATGACCTCCCTGTGTCCCTGTGCCCAGGACATGTTTGACGTGATCCTGGACGAGAACCAGCTGGAGGACGCCTGTGAACACCTGGCTGAGTACCTGGAGGCCTACTGGAGAGCCACCCACACGTCCAGTGCCACCCCCATGACCCCCCTGCTGGGCAGGAACCTGGGATCCACCGCCCTGTCCCCGTACCCCGCCGCCATCTCCGGCCTGCAGGTAGGAAAAGGCCCTGGTGGAGCCCCAGGCAGGGCAGAGCAGGTGGGTTTGTTCAGTCTGTTCACGCTGGCAGCTGCTGGGTGAGGCACTGCTCCCTGCTTGGCCACTGCCAGCACCAGCTCGGGGGTGGAACCGGTGAGGAAGCAGCTCCTCAGCCCAGTGCTGAAGACTGGGAACGCTCTGCCTTTAGTGGGAAGTAAAAATAACCATCAGTTTCCTAGCCAGGAGTCAGCTCGGTAGTGATTCCTTTGATTCTACCCTCATAACTTCACCAAACGTTCCCTTTTGGGTGGAAAAGCTTGTTCTTTGAGTGTGAATAAAAGGCATTATTATTTTTTTCTTTTACCCATTGAAAAAAATTGTGACCCTTTTTTTCCACAGGGATAGCTCAGACTCGGCTGAACTTTGACACTTCAATCGTGGCATGTAAATAGTCCTTAATGAGAAGTACGTGCTTTATTCAGTTTGGAACCAGAAATGTTTGGGGTTAATAACTGGGAATGCTTGAGGGGCTCAGGATTGCAGGGAGCTTTAAATCCTGCAAGTTTCAGAGTGTGTGGGGGACTCCAGGAGTGTCACTTGCTAATGTATGTCAGAAATAGAACCGAACAAATGACACTTAATGAATAATTCACCTGACAAATGTAACGTCTGCTCTGCTTGTGGAGTGTCTGGAAGCAGGTAACAGTTTTGGAGGAAATGACTGTTGTTTGGTGTTTTCAGTTAACATCCAGCTGGTTTTGCTGTGAGTGAGCTGCACTTCCCTGAAGGTGCTTAATTCCTGCCCTCACCTTTCTAAAGCCGTGCTTGGTTTTACTGGGACCAGCAAGTCACTGTCTCCTGAGTGGCTGAATGCACAGCACTGTTCTGTTACTGACAACATGCACATGTAAACTGTTGTTTCCATTTTCCACTTGCCTTAAAATTTCAGTTTTCCATCCCTTCATGCCAATAAAATACCATCTGCAGAACTTTCACCTCTTCAGTTTCATTTTGAGAACTGGGTGTATCCACAGAATTTTTTTCAGGCATTTATTTCTCTCTGATCAATGGACACCAGCAATAACTGTGAAATGTTGCTCCATTTACTTAGGGAAAACTCACACTGAAGATGAAAATCACCCCTGTGCAGTGGGCTGGCTGAAGGTATGCATCACCTAATCCCCACTTCACCCGAATTCCAAAGGGTTTTGGTGGGATCAATGGTGCTGGTGCTCTGCAGAGGGGTAAATTTCTCCCGGAGTGATCGATGCCCAACCAGAGGCTGCAGGTTTTCCGTGCCAGGAGGGTTCAGATCCTGGTGTTTTCCTTGGTTCTCTCACAGTAAGGACTTCCACCATCCCTGTTGTCCATGTGGAGGTTTTATACTCACTCAGACCTTTGAAGGAGTTGCTCAGTTTTCACTGTGATGATGTGTGTGGTAATTAGAAAGCACTCAGGCTAATTAAGCTGGCAAAGGTGCTTTGTGATACAGGAAGATTTTACAATCCTTATGCCCTTGGAAAGCAAAACCCCAAAGGCTCACGTAGCAGTGAGCCTGGTACAGGTGTGCTGGGACAGACTGTCCCTGCCTCACCAAATCCAGGTTTGGGAGGCTCCCTTTTTTACCTGGCTGTGGCCCGGACTTTGGTTTACTGAGAACTGAAAGTTCTGCCTCAACTCCTGACTCATGGAAGTCATGAGGGTGACGTTCTGTGGCACAGATCCAGAGCAGTCAGAGAGGGCACAGTGGCAGTGCTGCCTCTGCCACACCTGATCCTTGGGAGTTGTCTTCCTTAAAGGAAGAGCTCCATGCTGAGCTGAGGGGGAAGAGTGAATTTGATCTTTGCCAACATGGCCTAGAAAAATATTTATTGCTCTGAGAAGCTGTGGCTGCCCCTGGATCCCTGGCAGTGTCCCAGGCCAGGTTGGACACTGGGGCTTGGAACAACCTGGGACAGTGGAAGGTCCAACCTGGCCTTGGATATTTCCAAGGATCCAGGGGCAGCCCCAGCAAATCTGGGAATTGCAGCCCAGCCAGGAACCCCTTCCCAATCTCCCACCCATCCCTGCCCTCTGGCAGTGGGAAGCCATTCCCTGGCTCCTGTCCCTCCAGCCCTTGTCCCCAGCCCCTCTCCAGCTCTCCTGGAGCCCCTTTCCAGCCCTGGAATGTTCTGGAAGCTCTCCCTGGACCCTTCCCTTCTCCAGGGGAACATTCCCAGCTCTCCCAGCCTGCCTTTAATTTCTGAAGCACTTTGCCCTAATCCCCACTAAAACCTGGTGCTCTGAGAATTGGAGATCCCGTGGTTGGAGTTCTCCCCAGCATTTGGGGATGAGGCTGCAGAGGAGCCCCTGGCTCAGGGCCTCTCTCCAGGCGTCTCCACCCTGGAGCTGTAACCACACACCCCCTGCTCCATCCCTGCCCCAGCCACCCCAGCCTTGGATATAAATTATTCAGGAAAACAGTCGCCAGGCAGAGGCTGTAACAGCAGGAGGAAGGTTTTGTGTCCCAGAGAGCAGGGGCTGGAGTTTCAGCACAGATTTTGTCCTGAGAGATGGCTGCTGATACTCCTGAGAGGTTTAAGATGTGGTGAAAGCAAACAAAATACTTATTGTAGGCTATTTCTTCATTGTGCCATTAACTGGCAAAATAGATGAACTAATTTTGTTCACGTGACAAACGATGGGCATTGTCATTATGGGAACCTGAGGAGAGCAAAGGCTTCTAATGAATAAATTATCTCAGGAAGGGATTTTCTGGCAGTGTATTTTAAATACCGTGCTTCAGCTGAAAGAATTTATTATTATCTAATTATTGTAGCCTCCCCTTGGCTGCCTGCATTGGTTTGGTCACAGGAAGGGTTTTAAATAAGGCTCAGAGCTGCACCTTTAAAAACAGCCCAACCAAACACCTTCAGATGTTTTCCAACAGCACAGAAACGAACGCTTAGACATTCCCTAAGCAGAGTAGCAGCGTGAGTGTTCTGTTCCTGATCAGAGAAAAGTGATAAATGCTGACTACATCAGCTCACTTTTCATGCTGGATGTAATTAACGCTCAGCAGGGCGAGCCTCCCGCTCCAGGAAGCAGAGCCGGCCCTGCAGCAGCCAGGCTTTGCTGGGGAACGAGCCCCGCACGAGGCGCTCGGTGGCTGCTGGAAGGCCTCGGACGGGGCAGGGCAGGAGCTGAGCGGGGACAGCTCCCCCGTGCTGCTGGGGATTAACGCTGGCGTTGTTTGGCCCCCGCAGAGCCAGCGCGGGAGGCACGGCGGCCACTCCGCGGAGAACTCTCCCGTCGAGCGCCGCGGCCTGGTCACCTCCGACGAGAATTACCACAACGAGAGGGCTCGGAAGAGCAGGAACCGCTTGTCTTCCAGTTCCCAGCACAGCCGAGACCACTACCCCCTCGTGGAAGAGGAGTATCCCGACCCCTACCAGGACTCGTACAAACCCCACCGGAGCCGCGGCTCCCCCGGCGGCTACAGCCACGACTCACGGCACCGGCTCTGAGCCCGGGGGCTGGGGGACAAACAGCATCCATCCCTTCAGACCTTGCCATGACGTAGCTAGGAGTAACAATTAGACCACGTTAATTTGGCCGGCGCGACGGTGGCACCGCGGTCGCGCTCTGCTGTCATCGATGTTTAATTAGGGGGCAGCAAAACCCAGCCCGGCCCTTCCGTGTTTCTGCCCGATCATAGAGGTTGTTTTTGGGATTCTTTTTTGGGTTTAATATACAGCATTTGCCTTTATAGCCATTTTTTTTTTTTTTCTTGTCGTTTAGGTATTAGACACATCCGTTTGTAATTTCGGGTACTTATCGAGGCACTTATAAAATGATTTCCTGTGCTGGAAATTCCAAATGACCAGTTCCAGTTGGAACCAATTTATAAACCAATTCCTGTTGGAATTTGGGTGAATTGACTGGAAAGTCGACGTGAGCATGTTGGGGAAAAAAAAAAATACAAAGAAAAATCTGAAAATTACAAACCACTGGAAGTCAGAAAGTCAGCTCCAGTATTTGTTTGCTGGGAGCTCAGTTTCCATTTCAGGTTAGAATAAAAGGATTTATTTATTCTAACAATTTCTTTCCAGAATGGCTTTTTCAGACAAACCAAATGTAAACTCTCAAGAGTGCCAAATATCCCAAATTATTGCAGCAGTTACAAAACACTTTCCAGTTTGAAATTATTTTTAGACCTGGCATGAATGTTGCAGCCAAATGATTCTTGAGTTCAGCCAGTCCTGACAGTTTTGTCAGGACCAGCAGGGAGGAACTGCAACAGGAGACAGGAAATAGGGACAGGAAAAGGAACAAACTCCATCATTTGTGTGCTTGGAGGTTGGGAATAGCCTTTTTTTTTTTTTCCCCTTTTACCTGAATACAGCTAGAAGTCCCAAAAGGAAACAGGATTATAGAGACATCAGATTTTTCTCCCATTTTTATCCTGCTTTTTAAAGGGAAAACAATCCCCTCCTCTGACCCTGTACATCCCAGTACCCCGAGCAGCTGCCTACATCTTCCATCTTCCCAGATCCCCCTCTGAATGCCTGACAATTCCAGCGGCGCACAAGAACTCTCCAGATGATCCATCCCAGCCATGAAATCCATGAAATCCGAGGGGAGGGAGTGGGGCTCAACAGTCACCCAGTGTGATGAACATTTCAAACAACATCATGGTCAGAATCGCAATAAAAAAAGGGAATATCAGACAAAAATCTGCTCGCAGGGAAGTCATAGAGCTGATTCCAAGCTTTGGATTCCAAGAGCTATGATAAATCCCTGGAGATATTGCTGCCTTACTTCCTAACAAATCATTTCTTTCACCTGCTGAGTCTCGAGTTCCTTCCAAGAGATGAATTCCTGTGGTTGGACCTTGTGTTTTACACCATCAGTGAAGCCTTAGATCCCATGGGATGGAAATTGATGCCCATTGCCCGTTTTGTGCAACCACTGGCATCTCCCAGCAGAGCCTCCCCAAATTCCCCAGCACACACATTCCCTGGGATTGACACAATTATGCTGAACATGCATTTGTTCCTGCAGGTTCTTTTTTTTCCCCCCCAAAAATAAGGATCATTAAGTTTTTTATTTGCTTGTTTTCCTCCCAAAGCCTGCTGACACCAGGCTTTGAAAGCATGTAGCACTAAAGGAATTTCTGGAATGTTCCAGTTTCTTCTCCTTCCTGGACCAGTTGGCAAAGACCACTGGTGTTTCCAGCATCCTGGAGTCTGATTATCCTCTTGAAGTTACTGGGAAAAGTAATCCATGTCCTTTGTGGGACACCCAAACCCACGCTCATCTCCAGCAGCATTGGAAGGTGGCAGACACCTGATTAATTAATCATTTTAATGACCCCACTGCCTAACAGGCAGCTCCAGCACCACTGGGTGATCCCAGTGGAGCAGTCACCAAGGAAAATACAGAAATCTGTGCATCCTCTGGGGTCCTGGATGGATCTGCCAGACCTGATCCTGCCCAGTTCTTCCAGGAGGAGCTCTGGGGCTGAGGGAATGTGGCAGGACCTGGCCTGGGCCCCGCAGCTGCAGCTGCCTCCTCCAGGAGTTTGTGCTGCAGCACAGTGGAGCATCCTCCAGGACGTTTTCCAGCCCTTTTTCCATGTACAGCACACAGACCTGCATGAGAAAGGAGGCCTTAGGCAACCCCGTCTTCTTCTCTGAGCTTTCCTTGTTTGTGCATCCCAGTCCTGATTGCAGGGGAGCTGTAGAACCCTGGGCAGCAGCTGCTTCTCTTTATTCTGCACTAGATTAGGGATCAGCTCATTAACTGCTTGAGGAGATTTGCATATTTGCTGCAAAGCACTGACATAGATTTCCTAGAGCCTTTTGCAGCCTTGTTTTAAGTCTTCCACGTCACCCCAAGCCAGGGAAGGGTCCCCAGGCACCACACATCTGCACAATCCCTGAAACCTGAACAGCTCAAGTGCCAAAACGACTTGGGTTTGACAAAAACAAACCTGTGAGGGAAGTCAGGGCTGGGCCTGGGTGCTTCATTCCGTGGGGTTAAGCTGCCTTGGCTCCTGGGTGCCCCGAGTTTCTCCCAGAGCCCATTCCATGGTAATACAAGGAACCAGGGGTCCTGCAGGTCTCATTCCTTGCTGGGGTGTTTAATTCTTTGAAAAGAGAGATTCTGTAAGTACAAATCCACCACCCATGCTGGGAGACTCTTCATTTATTGCAGATGCTGTGGGCAGTCTCTGTTTGAAGAAGGGATTTCTGTTCAGGACACAGTAAGGAGTGAAAGCTGTGCTGGGGATCAGGATTGGTAATTCCTGGTGGGGTTCCAGCACTGCCTGTTGTGGTTTAGTTGAGATTGTGGAGTTCTGTGCTCCTGACTGAAGCAATCCAGCCTCATTCTCCAGTCCTCACATCATTTCTTGTTATTTAAATGATGGTGAAGACCAGAGTTCTGCTCTCAGCTCTGGCACAGACTGAGGGTTTAGAAATGTTTATAAAACAGGGATTTTTAAAAAAGTTTTGTTGTTACCTGAGTTTCTCATTTGGACACTTTGGGATTAACAAGGATTTAACCAATCAAGGTGATAAGAACAAGTTCTAAAGAGAAAATTCAGGATGTCCTTATGGTTGTGAATCAATTATTTTAGTTGTTGAACTTGGAATTTCAAATACTTTATCCCTGGAGTTGTAGCTAACATGTACAGATTCTTTTCCTGATGCCAAACATTTCTCCCATGGGGTGTGCAACTCACAGCTGCTGATATTTGTAACTTAAGTTTGATGCCAAATCTTCTGAATTCTGTTAGGTCTCAACACCACAGAACTCCCTGGAGCATCCAAAATCTCCTGTCTTAACTGACTTCACCATTCCAAAATAATACTGTTATTCCTGTTGTTCACAGCACACTGATTTGGGTAAGTCAGGGGTTCTGACACTCCTTTTTTCTTTAATAATCCATTAAACATGTCCTCTGCTGTACTTTCTTTCACGAGTTCAGTACTTCTGAAACTTGTCCTTCAGCTCACATTCCTGATTTTTTTTTTTAAAGGCAAAATAATTTGAGATAGCAAATGACAAAATCAGATGCATATTTTATAAAATGCCATTTACACAAACTTGGGTTTGCTCCTAAAAATGAGCATTTTAAAATCAAGTTCTGTCACCCCTGTTGGTGCCAGTCCAGGTTTGGATCCATGGGATTCTGCTGCCATGTATTTTGTTGGAGTTGCCTCTCATTCCCTCAAATTTTAGTCCCACAAAGGCTGTAGGATCCTGTAATGCAGCCAAGCTTAACTCTAGGGAAATGGAGTTAAAATTATCCTAAAAGAGGGTGTGGTGTCATTTGAATAAATTTGGTGAGGTTGTTACCAAGCCCAGTTTATTTTATATAGAAAAATAAAGGTGTCTTTAAAAATAAAGGGAAATTTGAATAAAGTTGTAAAATATATGTAAGGAATTCACTCAGAGGAAGAGCTGAAAACGCTACTTAGGAGTGAAATTTCAGATTTCTTTCATAGTGTGTGGCATCCACTCAAGAAGTCAGGAGAAATATTGTGATTAAATCCATCCAGAGATTTTGGGGAGGAGGTGGAAATCATTTCAGGTGTTAATGAATGTCACTCCTTTATTCATTCAAAACTGGGAGCAGCCTTGGCTTGGCCTCAGGATGATTTATGGCCCTGCCTTGGGAATTTGGGAAACCAAATTCCTGAGCAGTGACACCAACTCCTGTCCTGTCCACAAGCAAGGTGTGCCCAGGAATGGCCCTGCCTTATCAATATTGCCTGAAAACCAAACTGTAATTAACTGGAATATCCCTGTGTTAAATCTGCTCTGCAGCAGAGAATCCACAGAGCTCCAAATTCTCTCTTTTGCCAACGGTGTGAAAACAGAGCAAGGGAAAAGAAGCACATTTGTAATAGCACAAATTTACAATAATTCCACTCCTGCAGCTGGCATTGTGTTTTTGGAACCCAGGGGGAGATTTCTGATCCAGCATCAGTGGATTTATTGCATTTTTGATCTGTTTACTCGCTGCCTGATACTTCAGCAGTTGATTTTGGCATTTTGCACACGGGATTGATTTTTCAGTAACTTGTATCCCTTCCATATTAATTAATTAATGCCAACAAAAGGAACCTTTTCAAATCACAAAAGCCCACTGCATCCATTTCTGCTGATTTCCTCCTGGAAGCTGAAATCAAACATTAATAACTTTAATTTTGGCCAGCGTGTAGATCTGGGATGTGTCTGGTGAATCCACCAGAAGCCCAAGGTCGGGAATGAAATGCTCCCAGTAAATGTTTGTGGGGATACAGAGCTTGGAGGTGAGGGAGGGAAAAGTGTCACAGCACCCAAAATTCCCGAGAATTGCAAACCTGAAGGGAGGGGAGGTTCAGGAATGTGTGTGTGTGGGCCCAGGTGTGTTTGGGATTGGGACACACCTGAACAATTCCCTCCTGGTGCAGACAGGGAGAGTCAGGCCAGCAAAATGCAGATTTTGTGTAACCAGAGCGGGGAGAATGTTGGGATCAGCCACTCCAACTGCAAACTCCAGACCTTGGGCTTCTCAGATCCCAGAAAACCTCAGTTTAACACTCAGCTGAACTGGCTCCCAGGGAGAGCCTGGCAGCGCTGCCTCGCTGGGAGCCAGTTCAGAGCCACCCTGGTGAAGACATTCCTGCCTTTACTGGGACAGAGCCACCCCAAATTTGTGTTTTCTGCTGATTTTCCCTTTGTTTTGCCCTCTAGACCCTGTGTGTGTAGCACCCGACCAGGCATGTGGGTACCATATACTATGCAATGTGTACAGTGGTGCATGCTCTGCTCTCCCTCTGCTTTTAGTGGCTTTCAAAGAAAACGACAAAAATCCAAAAAAAAGAAAAAAAATATTAAAAAAAAAAAGTGGTGTTATTTTTTGTGACCAGGATCATGCAGACTGCATGCCCATAGTATCCTCATTTCTATGGATTCGTTTTCTGGAATTTAGATGTACAAAGATGAACTGCATTACAATAACTTTTCTACAATAAATGAACAAAACTACAAAGCGTTTAAAAGTCTGCCCAGTCTCTTTGTGTCCTGCACTAAAATTGGGAAAATGCTTGGGAGAGTTGGGAGAAACCCTGAGTCCTGTGGCATTTTTGTTGTTTGCCAATAGTTTTTGGCAGCAGCCTCACGTGTTACAGTTTTAGGGAAATTTAATGAGGTTCTGAAGAAGGAGTTGCATCTGCTCTGTGAAATAAATGATGTTTATTTTTAGAACGATCTGCTCTTAAATAGCTGTGACCCAGAAGTACAAAAATACAGGTAATTCCTGCTGATCCAGCAGGGAGTGAGGTACAGGCAGCCAGCTGCTCCTTTGAAGGATTCTTGGGAATATTCAGGGTTCTGGAGCTGGTCCTTGGTGGGATCTCCCACTGGGTTAGAAATGGTTCCTAGGCAGGAACAAAGGGCAGAATGATGGGAGGGATTGAGGACTGGGTAATTAAAAGATAATAAATAGTTTATCACAGGATGGAAAAGCCCTCCAAGGCCGTTGAGTCCAGCCTGTGACTGATCCCACCTTGTCACCAGCCCAGAGCCCTGAGTGCCACCTCCAGCCACTGACAGCATCTTGGAAAGCCAAAAGCACTGGAAGGTGCTGCCTCTAGCAGAGAATTCCAGCCTCCCCTTCCCAAAAACGAGTACCAGGAACCAGCAGCCTCCTGGAGATGCTGTGACCACCCAAACCCTGCCTTGGAGGGACAGGAGCACCTTGGCCAGGTGAGCTGCACGTTGCATTCACACCCCTCAGGCAGATCTAAGGCTTTCCAAATTCTGTTTAATGGAATTTTCTTGGCTGTATGTTCAAAACCAGATCTCAACACAGGAGTTTTCCTCTAAGCTGCTAATGAAAAGCAGAAGGGTTTTCAAAGAAATAGAACTGACAAAAAAAAGCGCCTTTTGTGTGTTTTCATATGATCCTAGGGGTTAAAATTTCTTAAGCTGCTTAATTTGTGTGTCCTGGGGAAGGGGCTGGAGCCCCAGGAGTGGCTGAGGGAGCTGGGAAGGGGCTGGAGAATTCCTGAGGGAGCTGGGAAAGGGGCTCAGCCTGGAGAAAAGGAGGATCCAGAGGGATCTTTTCCCTCTCTGGAATTCCCTGACAGGAGGGGGCAGCCGGGGGGGAAATTTGGGATCTGATCCCAGGGAAGAGGGACCGGAGGAGAGGGAAGGGCCTCAGGCTGGGCCAGGGCAGGCTCAGGGTGGATATTTGGGAAAATTCCTTCATGGTAAAGGTGCTCAGGTGGATTCCCCATCCCTGCAGGGATTTCAAGCCCTGTGGATGTGGCACTTGGGGACGTGGAGCAGAGCTGGGGGAATGGCTGGACTCAAATCCTGGAAGCCTTTTCCAGCCTAAGCCATTCCATATTCTCTCTGTTGGGTTTTTTTTCCCTGTACAGCAGCATTTCCCATTTCCCAGGTGAAATCCTTCCGTCGGCATTGGAAGCACTCCCCCAGCACAGACTCCCTGACGCTGCTGTGTTACAGCTGCCTGCAACAAAACCTGCACGACCCAAAAGAAAAAAACCCTCCCAGATTTCCAGGAGAGAATTGCGAGCCTGAACCCAGCCCTGCCCACTGGAATGCTTTCCTAGAAATCCTCCAGCAGCACTGGGAAGCCCAGCTCAGCCCATAAAAACCTGGATCAACCAGGCTGCTGAAGGAAAAAAAACCCAAACAAATTACACGGGGGGAAATCTCAGAGGTTTGGGTTTTTTTTATTATTTAAATAATCAGAATAAATGGTTTAATTGAGCTTTGGTAGCTCTCCCACAGCTGTGCAGGCACAGAACCCTGCCCTGAGCCCAGGAGAGCTGAGAACGGAAAAGAACCGAGTGCTGCTGAAATTCCAAGCTGAGGACCGGCAGAAAGGGGGATAATTGACAGCTAATGAATAATTAATCGCAGGCTGGATGCTGAACTGGTGGAATGTTTTACACCGGAGGAGCTGCTTCGGGTTACACGAAGTGCCCACAGCTCTGACACTGGGATGGACTGGGACAGTTGATTATCAGGGTGTTTCTCTTCTTAAACTGTTCAAGGTCCACAAATTCCCCTCTGGAGCAACAGGAAACACAAAAATCTGTGGACACAGAAACCTGGAGATTACTCTGGCCTTGCTGCTTTGGTTCCAGACCAGCAGAGAAAATTAAATGCAAGAAGCTGCTGTGGGAATAAAAAAGTTGCTTGAAGGACAGGTGAAAAACCTCTGGAATAAGAGAGCAGATTTCATGTTCCATCCCTGGCAGTGTCCCAGGCCAGGCTGGATGGGGCTTGGAGCAACTTTTCCATCCCATCCCAAACAGGAGCAGGGCTCAACTCGGAGCTGGCCCAGCTGCCACCCAGCCAAGCTTTCACCAAAGGAGCTCCATCAGATTCTCTGGTGAAAAGCAAAGCCTTTCACCTCTAATGTTGAACTTAAAAACTTTCCACAGCCTCATTCTCTTTCCCCCATCTCTCTGGTTCTCCTTAGCAGTCCCTCCCGTGGTCTTTAAATGAGGGTACATCCAACACCTGCAACACACCTGTGGCTCCCCAGAGAAAATCAACTCGTGAGTTACAAATCCTGGTGCTGGAAGTGCTGAAATTCCCATTCACCCCTGGATTCACTGAAACAACACGGCAAACCCATCTAAAATAAAGTATTTGTCTCACAGCCCTGAGGGTGTAAGGTGGTGCTGGGCACTGACCAAGGCAGATTTGCAGGTAAGGAAAGGGAAACACAGCATGGTTTTGTGTTAAAGAAAGCTGTATTTTGGTCAGGGACAGGACAAGCGATGGCAAATACCCCATGTCTCGTCCCAGGCAGTAACACTGCCTGTGCACAACCTAATTATTGCCTGGGATTTTCAAATCCCTGAGGATTTAAACTCAGTGCCGGGTTTGGACAGAGAAATTTATCTTGGAGAGGAGAAGGCTCTGGGCAGACTTTGGAGCTCATTCCAGCGCCAAAAGTGCCCTTCTGCAAACTCACCCCAGCTTCTGGGGAGCAGCTTCACCCAGATTATCCCCAAATTTTCCTCAGAGCACCAAGCTTTAGTAGGGCAAAGTGAACATAGTTTATTCATAAACTGCAGCCAGGCTGGGAGGGCTGGAGGTGTTCACAGGGAGAAGCCTCGGGGGAGAGCTCAGAGCTTCTTCCAGGGCCTCAAGGGGCTCCAAGAGAGCTGGAAAGGGACTTGGAATAAGGGAAGGAAGGACAGGACAAGAGGGAAAGGTTTTAATCTGCAGGAGGCGGTGATTTCAATGCGATACTGAGGAGAAATCCCCGCTGTGAGGGCTGGAGGTGGGTGTTCACCTGGAGAAGCCTCCGGGAGAACCTCAGAGCCCCTTCCAGTGCCTAAAGGGGCTCCAGGAGAGCTGGAGAGGGACCTGGGATAAGAGATGGAGGAACAGGACAAGGGGGAACGGTTTTAACCTGAACGGAGGGGGCGATTTCGATGCGATGCTGCCGAGAAACCCCCGCTGTGAGGGCGGCGAGGCCCGGGCACGCTTGCCGGCAGCAGCTGAGAAGCGGGAGGTGCCCACGGCAGGGCTGTGAGGCGGGACGGGCTCTTGAGCTCCCTCACACCCCAATCCGCCGGTGCCCCGGGGCTCCGCTGAGGCGGCGCCGTGTAATGGCGGCCGCGGTGNCGGGCCCTGAGCGCCCGCGGCCCCGCAGAGCCGCGGCCGGCGAGGCCCGCAGCGCACGGCCGAGGATGGGGATCCTCTTCACCAGGATATGGAGGCTCTTCAACCACCAGGGTGAGGCCCGGGGGGGACCGGGGGCGATCCGGGAGGGGCCCACACCCGCTCCGGGGCGGCCGCTCGGGCTCCTGGAAATCGGGGCTTTAACCTTTTTTTTTTCCGTCCCCCCTTCTCTCATTTACTGGAATGCTCATTTCCTGACAGCCGTGCCTGTTAAATTATTAACGTGTGCCAGAGGAACGCGGCCGTGGCGCGGCGGGGCGGGTGGGTTCGTCTTGCTGACAGCAGAGCGTGGGTTTAAGTGGCAAACCTCGATATCTGGGCTCGTTCGTGGAGTAAATGTTATTTATAGCTTCAGTTGTGGCTGCCCTGGATCCCTGGCAGTGTCCCAGGCCAGGTTGGACAGGGCTTGGAACACCCTGGGACAGTGGAAGGTGTCCCTGCCCGTGGCAGCGGGGTGGCTCTGGATGATCCTCAATGTCCCTTCCAACCCAAACCTTCCCGGGATTCTGAGATTTTTTTTAACACCTGTCTCCTTACAGCAAGGTGTTCACGAGAGTTGTAACTTTATAAAACACCTGCTGATGCTCTTTCCATGTTTCTGAAGCCCTCAGAGTTTGATTTTGAGTGAACCTCAGCACTCTCACACCTGCTTGCTGAATGTCCCAGTTGTGTCCCCGTTAACACTTAGTGCAAATACAACAAAATATTTTTGTCTTGTAGCATCCAGCCCCACTTCAGGTCTTCTGTTCCAACTGATTTCCTAACATCCACTATGCTGGCAGCATCCCACCTGACACAAAAGTTCCTAGTTATGTGGGGTCAGGTAAGCAGACACTTTTACAATATTGTGCAGTTATGCAAAGTTATTAAAGCTGGAGTTTTTACTGGATGGCGTAAAAGACGACTCTGCAAAACCACACAATATTGATAAAATCAAACCCGAGAAACCCCCACTTACCTGACCCCTGTCCCCTCCCTCTGCTGTGGGATAAATCTGTGTGAGTGCAGTTTGCTGGCAGGGATTGATCTCTCTCTGAAGCCTGGGCATGTTTTTAATGGCTTCTTGTTGCCCTCGAGGAACACGGGGAAGGAGGGGAGAAACCCCCTTCTCACCAAGCTTTTACTTGACTGGTCCTGCTTGGTTGTGCAAGTGAAAGTTGTGTAACAGAGCTGGGAGCTGGCTGTGCTCACCCAAACTGGAAATCATAAATTTGGACGTGCCTGACACCACCAGCTGTAGAGTTCCCAGTCACTTGTGTGATGCACGGGAGAGGAGGTGCTGAAGGGAAGCAAGAATTGAATGGGGGCATGCAGCTCCAAGATGTCAGAGGAGGGTTGTGGAGCACCTGGTGACTTTCCCAAGAGCAAACTGGGTGAACGTGTCCTGTGAAATGTTGGAGGGCACATCTGTTCCCCAGGAAGAAAGGAGGGCACAGGGATCACACTGCAAACCAGCCTGGCTGGGGTTTTACCTGCTCTTTGCAAAGATATTGCCTGGGTAAAGGGAAAGTGGAGTTGGGAGCTGTTGTGGTTGGGGGGATGGAGTTTGATACAGGCTGAAAAACCCTGCAGGAGCTTGGGAGAGGATCCCAGCGTGACACTGGCAGTCAGAGGTGGAAAACATCCCCCTGAAATCTCTCAGGGATGGTTCCTGTGGAGGGGGATAAATTGCCAGTCCCTTCCCTGCCCACACAAACTTTCTGGCACACACACCTGGCCACGGCACTGCTGGCTCAGGAAACCAGTGGCAAACGTGGCACCAACCTTGATCCAGACCCAGCAGCTGTGACTTAACCAGTGCTGTTTTCATTGCAGAGCACAAAGTGATCATTGTGGGCCTGGACAATGCAGGGAAAACGACCATTCTGTACCAATTGTAAGTAGGACCTGCGGGCACGTCCGGGGCATTTCCAGGTGTGATACGTGGCCCTGGGTGGTTTTCCTCAGAGCTTTCCAGGTTGGCAGCAGGTGGCTGGAGTTTGGAAAGGGCTCTGCTGTGCCTGGTGGATGAATGGGGTTTTGTTCAGGGGGTTTTGGATCACATCACCTGCTGTTAGCACGCACTCCCCCAGCCGCCCCTGGTGTCACGGCCTGGGCTCTTTGCCAGCCCCATAAAATATGATTGGAGTCAGTGTTGGCCACGGGACACTGTTGCAAAACTGATCCACTCCACAGACTGAAACAGCAGAGAGATCACTCTGTGAGTGGCAGAGCACCTCTGTCTGTGCCACAGATTGAAACAGCAGAGAGATCACTCTGTGAGTGGCAGAGCACCTCTGTGTGCCACAGACTGAAACAGCAGAGAGATCACTCTGTGAGTGGCAGAGCACCTCTGTCTGTGCCACAGACTGAAACAGCAGAGAGATCACTGTGAGTGGCAGAGCACCTCTGCCTGCCATGCCTTGTGTCCCCCGTGCTGAGGTTAATTTGGTGTTGTTTGTGGGATGGGATGAAGGAGGAAGGCTGATCCCAGCACAAACCCAGCACAGCATCTCGGTGCTGTCCTGCACCTTCTGCCTTCAGCAGCAGCACTGATTTGTGTTTGCCTTGCATTAACCTTGCTCCTGGTTTACTTGGAGCTCCAATGAGCTTCATATCTCAGTTCCTCAGCTGCAGTTTGATAAGAGGGTACCAGTCTGTCCACGGGCTCAGAAGCTGCTGGGTGGCACAGGCAGCTCAAGGTCTGTTTGTGTTGGGGACAGACTGGCCCTTTCCCAGTGCAGTGCTGTGACACTGGGGAGTGTTCCTGAGTCAGAAATAATCCCTGTTAAATGCTGTGGCCGTGCTGCTCCAATCCCACATTTAAAATTGGCTTTCTTGAAGTGGTTGGGGTTTGTCACATTCCAACCTGCTTTGCCTTTCCAAAACATTTCTGGCTGCTCGTGCCCTGCCACTCTGCAGGGAGAGTGAAAGGGTGAAGGTGATGGTGATTTATAGAGGGAGTGAGAGATGGTAAAAGCACAAACAGAATGCAGGGTGTTTCTTAAGACTGGGAACTGCTGCAGCCAGGGGCTGTCCTTGGTGCTTTTTAATCCACTTCCTCCACCAATGTCTCGCAGTTCTTCCTCTTTTTTCTGCAGTCTCAGTGTTTTCTTTTCCCTCTCATACAGATCTCTCTGTATGATTCCTTTTTCTTTGTAGCCAGTTTAACTGCACAGGACTTCCCCACCTTTCTTCTTGTTCTGCCTGACTCCTCCTTGACCCTACCCCATCTCTGCATATCCCATTTTCCCTTTTCCAGAGACTTCCTTTCCTCCCATTCTCACACTCAGCTTTCCTTGCACTGGCCCAGGGTAACTGGGATTGCTTTTCAGAACACTCCACCATCCCCTTTATCTCCTTGGCTCTCTGTGTCCTCTTCAGGAAATATTCCAGCACCATTACAAGTCTCAAATTGCTGTCACTGTAACTAAAAGCTCTGCTGGAACTTCAAAAAGGCTCATACAAAATGAAAAGCTATCTCAAGATGATCAGAAGGAAAAAATCATTAAGTTCTTTTGAACACAGTTGGTTTGCCTTGGAGCTACTGTTAAGTTTTTTGCCTGTTACAGTAGAGTTTAAATAGTCTGAACTTTAGGAGAATCCAGAGCACATATTTGTTTGTTTGATGTGAAACTGGTGGGCTTGGTCACAAAGTAACACTCACTATCTGTAAACAATAGATTTGAAATATTTAATGGCTGCATTTGTGTCCGAAAAGTTATGTGTTGGACTGTGCTGGGGGGAGAAGAGGAGGAAGTTGGACATAAAGCAACTGAATTGTGAAGAAAATCTGCTTTTAGTGGCCTGCCCTGGAAGGAGAGTGGGATGGAGTGGGTCAAATGTTTCTGGTGGAGCTGGGGATGGTTGTTGTTTTCCTGAAACCTTGGAAATCTTGTGGTTTAACCACATTCTTGAAGCAAAACAACTGCTCTGTCCCATGTGAGCCAAAATGGGCCTGGAGAAATAAAAGCTGAGTACTCCCAACAGCTTCTGAAACAAAAATTCTCTCAGCTTCATGATTTAATGAATTATAACACAATTTGTTCACGAGTGCTCTCTCAGCTCTGTAATTTGATTATGATATAGTTCACTGAGTCCTTTTTCTTGCTGTTTTTATTTACATTTCTGCACCTTCCACCACCAAACCTCATCCTGGGTGCCCAGGGAGCCCTTGCCGAGGTTCTCCCGCTGGGAATACCCCCAGGTGTGGTTTCATGGGTCAGTTTGGGTGCTGGCTGGTGCAGGTGACTGTCCCTGTTCCTGTTCCCTGTGCAGCTCCATGAACGAGGTGGTTCACACCTCTCCCACCATCGGGAGCAACGTGGAGGAGATCGTGGTGAACAACACGCGCTTCCTGATGTGGGACATCGGGGGCCAGGAGTCCCTGCGCTCCTCCTGGAACACCTACTACACCAACACCGAGGTGAGAGCCCCTTTGGCAGGGACCTGGGGCTGGCCTTTGTGACCCTGGCCATGGTTTGGGGCTGGCCTTTGTGACTGGTCATGGTTTGGGGGCCAGGAGTCTCTGTGTTCCTCCTGGAACACCAAGGTGAGAGCCCCTGGAAAGCCTTTGGCAGGGACTTGGGGCTGGGCTTTGAGACTCTGGGGATCATTTGGGGCTGGGCTTTGTGACCCTGGCCATGGTTTGGGGCTGGGCTTTGTGATCCTGGTCACCATTGGGGCTGGCCTTTGTGACCCTGGCCATGGTTTGAGGCTGGCATTTGTGACTCTGGTCATGGTTTGGGGCTGGCCCTTGTGACTTTGGTCATTTGGGAATTGCAGATCCCTCCTTGCTGCCTCCATGGTCACTCTCTCTGCAGTGAGGCGTCCAAAACCTGCCAAACAGCCCAAAAGTTTTCCTCCGAAACATTGGCAGCTCTGTCTTAAAAGCTCCTGTCATCACCAATTTAAACACCCCAAGAGTTTCCAAAACTCTTTAGAGGTGAAGTTGCAGCATACACACATATGTGCATAAAATACATATAAATAAATTTTATCATGCACACAACTTCATAAAAATAATGCTTTAAATCAAGGTTTCCTATGTGTTATCAAATACAATTATTTATATTATATAAATTATGTTTTGTGTGGTTAAATACAATTATTACAATATTACCGTTATGCTCCAGTTCCTCCCTGTGAGGTGCTGTGATCCCTTAAAGGTCTTTTCCAGCCTAAATGAAGCTGAGAGCGTTCTTGGAGTTTGGAGCTTCAGGGCTTTTTTAATCCCTTGCAAACACCTATTTGCATGTTAGTTCTTGAACTAGTAAAGAAAGCTGATTTTGATTTAAAGGCTTCAGCAAATTATTTGAGGGATCTGTGGTGCCTCAGTTACACCGAGCAAAGAACAAAACCAGATCTGGGATTACAGAGAATTTCCTTGCTTTCAATATGAATTTTTCAGTGAAAAATGGAGAGTAAAAAAATGGAAAAGTAATGAAAAATGGAAAAAAATGGAAAGTGAAAAGTTGTGCCAGAGCTGCCTTTGTACCCAAACCCCAGCAGAGGCTGTGGGATGGCACCCTGGGGCTGGGTTTGGGAACAGGGGTGGTCTCTGATAATCCAGCTGGATAATGGGGTGGGAGTGGGAGCAGCCAGAGTTTCTCTCCCTGATAACTCTCCCTTTTTGCAGTTTGTGATAGTTGTGGTGGACAGCACAGACAGAGAGAGGATTTCTGTCACTAAAGAAGAGCTGTACAAAATGTTAGCACATGAGGTGAGTGTGCCCTGTGTCTTTAATATTTATTACAATATTTATTTTAATGCTTATTTTAATATTTATTTTCATATTTGTTTTAATTCTCTGGCTGATGCACACCAAGGGCAGCAGATTGACACCCTGAACTGCCTTGTCCCTGCTGCATTGTCTTCTGTGAAACTCCCAGTAAAGCTGTTCATTAATACCAAATTTCAGAAGTAGCCTCAGAGTGAGGCAGCAGTTGGGACCTGTCAGTGACATCTGTGGGTTTTATACTTCAATCCATGTTAATACCTGAATTAGAGCCATTAAAACCCTATGGTTTCCTGCAATAACTTAATCATTATTTTTCAGATCTTCGTGGTTTTACATGAGATTTTACAACCATGACAATGTGTGTTAGAGCACCCAGCTCTAAAGCTGAAGGAGCTCCAGCTGGAGCAGCCACTGCTCTGTGGATATTTGGAATTCCAGAGTGGAAATTGCTAAATCATAAAGACCCTCCTTCAGCCTGAGCCCTGGGTCAGGTCTAAACCTGAGCTGGGCTGATGGAAAAGCCAGGCAGCACCTGTGGCATGACCTGAATGCAAACTGGATCAGGGTGTGGGAGCTGACACTGAGCTTCCACATTCAAGTGTCAGAATAAAAAAGATGTGCATAAAAATGATGGCATTATAACCCAAAATATTATAGCCCAAAATATTACAGCTATATTTAACTTATAGCCACAGTGTGGGAGACTGCAGGAAGGGCAAAGCCTGCCTGTGGATTTCCTTTGAGGACAAACAAGGGCTTGCATAGGATCTTTCAAGGTTTCATTATTATTTTTTTTTTCTTTTTCTTTTTTGTGTTTTTGTGTTTAAATTGTGTTTAATAAAGTAAATTCTTACAGAGCAGGTCAGGCTGTGGGGTGTTAAATGTGGCACGGGGGGGGATTGGTGCTGCTGTCCAGGATTAGGATTTCAGAGCTGCACTCTCCAGGCTGCTACAAAAACCTGCATCTTCTGTTCCCTGATTTCCAAAGGAAGATGAAGTTGTTAAGGAGCTGGTTTTGCCCCAGGGAAAGGCAGGAATTCCAGGCAGAATGGAGCTGATTTGGGAGCCCCTGGCAGTGAATGTGCCCTTTGTTGCCCTTTGTTCCCAGGCTCCCCCTCCAGACGTGGCTGTGACGTTGGGAGAGAGCAGCAGTGAAACTCAAATATTGATTTAAAATCGCTTTTCTTTGCTCCTTGAAAATCTTTTCTTTCTCCTGATCGGTTCCATGGAGTTGCTGTTAAGGCAAAATTGAGTTGTCCAGCTCAGTTCCAGCTATTTTCTGGAGCAGTAGATTATTTGGGAATTAATTTTGCTGCCTGTAAACAGGAGTGTGCCTGCCAGGCAGCTCAGTGCCTGAGCTGGCTTGGCTCCCTGGGAACACCTTTTTGCTTTCCAGGGGAAAGAGTTTCAATAATCCACCCCACCCTGATGTAATTCCAAGGCATTTGAGAGAAAATAAGCTTATCCTGGAGTCGCTGTCCCCAAATTGTCACTGCTGCCCAGGTGCAGAGGTGCAGAGGGCTCTGATCCTCATGGAGCACAGCAAAACCTTGTCCTGAGTTTTTTTACTCCTCATCCATGGCAAAAGTTGGCCCTTTGGTGCTGGGTCAGAGGATTTCCTGCAGTTCCTGTTGCCTGCAGCACTTTGTTCTGGGGAATTGCTGGCTGGGGCTCTGGGTTCCCTGCTTTGGTATCCCATCCTTTGCCTCCAAGGGCTGCTGTGGCATTACCTGCTCTCCTTTCTCCCTAGGACTTGAAAAAAGCAGGATTGCTGATCTTTGCTAACAAGCAGGATGTCAAGGAGTGCATGACAGTAGCAGAAATCTCCCAGTTCCTGAAGCTGACTTCAATTAAGGATCACCAGTGGCACATTCAGGCCTGCTGTGCTCTCACTGGAGAGGGGTAAGAGGGATTTGTGTCCACAGGAGGGGAATCTGGAATTACTCTGGGGGTTTTATTGTGGTTTTTGGGTTTAACACCCATTTCTCCCCTGTCCCTAATAGTGACAGAATCCCAGAATGGTTTGGGTTGGAAAGGATCTTAAAATCATCCCATTCCACCCTTGCCCTGGCAGGGACACCTTCCACTGTCCCAGGCTGCTCCAAGCCCCAGTGTCCAACCTGGCCTGGGACACTGCCAGAGATTCAGGGGCAGCCACAGCTTCTCTGGGCACCCCAGGGCCTCCCCACTTCATCATCCTGACACTTCAAAGATTTTTGGGGTCAGAACACCAACTTCTACATCAAACCCACGGTGTCACCTCACAGAGACGAAACTTGATATGATTTGGGCTTAATAAGGTAAGGGTGGGGGCAGACTGAAATCTGATTTGTTAAGAATAATCCTAATTAGAGAGAACTTCATGTCTTGGAGAGCTGGGATCTGAATTCTCTCACCCATAGTTGATACAGCAAGATCTGGGAAGTGCCGTGCAGGGAGTGAGGAGTTTCCAGGAATGATTTAGAGTTCTGGGGAAGAATTGAAATGGATGCTGTGGAGTTACCTTTGGAGTTCTCCTGGGAAGTGCCTGCACTCCCTAACCTGTCTCTCTTGTGTCCCCAGGCTGTGCCAAGGACTGGAGTGGATGATGTCCCGCCTGAAGATCAGATGATTTTTAATGACCTCTTTGCACAGACATTGTTTCAGCACAGCTGTTCCAGTGGCAGATTGGTGGGGTGGATGTATTTATACTGAACTGATGGCAACTGTATTTTCTACATAGCTGCACACAGACAGACAGACAGACAGACAGACAGGAGCTGGGAGCAGGCACAAGAGCAGAGGAGCTCTTTGGGCTCCGCTTTGCTTCGGGTTCCTCGCAGGACGCGTTCAGAGCTGTGAGCGACCTTCTCTTCAAGCTGCCCCTGGGAACAGCCCAGCCTTGGGCCTGGGGAGGATGAAGCAAAGGAAGGAGCTTTCAATTTCGAGTTTCATTATCCCAGTGTAGCCCTCTCCAGTGGCAGGTGTTGGCTTCATGACTCCAGTGAATGGGCGAGCGAGTCGCTGGCGTAGGAGGCGACTCCCCGGCCTTGCTGAGGCTGCCGATGTTACAAATGCAGAACTCTTCTCCTGTACGTGCACTGTACATATTTGTGTATATTTATACCTCAGTCCTAGGTTAACTGCAGTCTGCTCAGAGCAGTGTGTAAAGCTGCATCCCTTTGTTGGCAGTAGTGCTAAGCTGTGGCACGGCCACAGTGTCCCCGTGTCCCCGGTCCTGTCCCTCTGTGTCCCTGTGGCTGTAGCGTCAATCACACCTCGGCTCTCCACAACCTGGGAAACAAACTCTCCCTGCAGCCCACTGCTTGTCTTTCCACGTGATTTTTTTGATTAGGGAGGAGGCTGGGATGGATTGGGGCACACGGATTGAGCTTCGAATTCCAGGGTTGGCAAATGTTACAAATTTGCCAAAGAGTTTCAAATGAAATGGATTCTCCTCTTTTATTGTGGTCTTCGTTGGATTGGGTGATGCTGCAGGTCCTGCCCACTGCTCTCCTTCTCTGCTCTGCTGGTTGATTTGGGTCTGGCAGAAGTACCTTTAGCTGTCAAAAAGGGAAAAGTATCTTTTTTTTCTTAACCAAAGAAGAGGCACAAAAGTATGTTTGAAAGTGTCACTGGAATTGCACAAATCAGACTCTAATGAAGTGTTTTCCAGAGGAAAAAACTCTTTGTGCTGCATGAAATGTGCAGATAGTAAAATGTGCAGATATATCAAAGTAAAACATGCAGATATATCAATATGCAGTGGAGGGGACTGGATGGGGACAAAGCAGATGACACTACTTGAAAAGTGACCCACACGAGTTCCAGGGCAGAACTTCTTGAAAGCAGAAGTCCCTTGCATGGTCCCCAGGCAGAGTGAGAACACTAGGATCACCTTTCCCTGCTGGGATGGCTGCAGGAGGTCAGAATTCCCACTGCAGAGGGTCCAGGCAGTTGGGATGGCAGTGGGATGGATGGAAATGTCAGGCTCTTCTGTGGGAGATGCACTGGGAGTTCAGCAAAATGAAACAGAACTCTGTTGAAAATGTTCTTCCCTTTCTTAGCCCCCGTGTCTGGTAAGGATGGAAAAGGCATTTTAAAGACATTTTAAAGCTTAGTTTGAACTTTTTAAGGTGCTTCTCTTTGGTTCTGGGATAATCTGGCCAGCTCCTGCCTTCCTGCCCACCTGCCTCCCCAGGGATCCTGGGGAGAGGAGGGGAGGCACTCTCAAAGTCTGTATTTAACAAAGGCAGGCAAAGAATTTAACTTTTTAATCTATTTTTGGTATCTCCAACACTCCCTGGCTGGGGGATCTGCTGTCTTTGTTAAACATTAAGGTGTACATGCATATATCTCTAGTGCATGCACATAGATCTTGGTATTTAACTGGTGTATTGCAAAATGTATCAATGTTTGAAGAATTAACCATTTAATGCAAAGACTCTCTCAGTTTCTCTGACAGTATCTACAAGCAACAAGCTCTGTGCACACTTGCATATGAAATGGAATTGTACATTTTCTAGTCTAAAAAAAAAAAGAAAAAGCAGACTTGCTTCTAAACCCAAGCTTTTGGTTTTTGAGTCTTATGTCTTCCCTGGGCTGAATCCACACAGGCTGGGTGAGCTGGGGGTTGGTTGGTAAGAACTGGAGCTGTTGCTGTTCATGGTGGAGCAGTGTTGGGATTTCTGCTGCCTGCCTGGGCACTTGTAGGAGCTCTCTGTCAGATGATGCAGGTGTGGTGGTTGCTGCAGGTGTGGGTTGAGTTGCCAGCAGATACTCAGTGTTTACACATCATTTAAGTTGGTTTTACTCTCTCCTTCCCCTGCCACTTCCCCTTGCTGTGGCCTCTGAGGTTCACCTTGTCTTGGTTTCCCCAGTGGCCACGGAGCTCAGCAGGGCCTGGGAGTGGCTGCACAGCTCAGGACTGGCTGTCAGACAGGGATTTCTGTGCCCTGAGGGGTTTCTGATGCAAAAATTCAGTTTTTTAATGTGTGTTGGTTAGTGAAGAACCCAGTGTTAACCTGGCTGCAAACATGTCATGGCTAACTGTGAGCTTTCTGTGTATTTTGTATTTTTGAGGGCAAATGTAGCCAGAATTCAGTGGTGGCTGATGTTTCCTGACACGTGGTGTTGTCCAGGGCTTGTGGGGTTTTAAATGCTGATTTTCAGTCTGTGGGGTTTGTCAGCAGAGGTGACAATTCCAGACTCACCTGGAATGGTTGCTGTGATTGATTCCAGACTTTGTGATCAATTCCAAACTCTCACCTTGAATGGTTGCTGTGATCAATTCCAGACTCTGTGATCAATTCCAAACTCTCACCTGGAATGGTTGCTGTGATTGATTCCAGACTCTGTGATCAATTCCAAACTCTCACCTTGAATGGTTGCTGTGATCAGTTCCAGACTCTCACCTGGAATGGTTGCTGTGATCAATTCCAGACTCTGTGATCAGTTCCAGACTCTCACCTGGAGCAGTTGCTGTGATCAATTCCAGACTCTGTGATCAATTCCAGACTCTCAGATCAATGCCAAAGTCTCACCTGGAATGGGTGCTGTGATTGATTCCAGACTCTGTGATCAATTCCAAACTCTCACCTTGAATGGTTGCTGTGATCAGTTCCAGACTCTCACCTGGAATGGTTGCTGTGATCAGTTCCAGACTCTGTGATCAGTTCCAGACTCTCACCTGGAGCAGTTGCTGTGATCAATTCCAGACTCCCACCTGGAGTAGTTGCTGTGATGGAGCTTTGAAGTGCTCGTGTGTGAACTCAGAGATGTTTTAAATTGACTCACTGAGAAAAGCAGCCAAACTTTTGATCTCTCGACCCCTTTGTGTTTTGTGTAAGTGCTCCTTGTTGGCAGCTTTTTTTCTTTTCCCTGTGGGGCAATTCCCATTTTTCTCCCAGCTCTGTCCTTAGAACAGCCAGGGAACTTTGCATCAGTGCTGCTCCCACTCGGGGATTGTTGGGCAGGAATTGTCTCACCCTGAGCCTGACCTTGGTGTGTGATGTTGTTGTTTCACCCTCAGGGTTCTGCTGCCTTGGCTTCCAGCTGAAACTCAAGCTTTGCCTTTGTTCTCCATGAAAACTCATTCCTAGGAAAAGGGAGGGGCCTTAAAAATGGTTATTGAAGTTATGCTGCAAAATGGCATTTTAGTAGCAAAAAGAACCACAAAGGTCACATTTCAATAATCTGATATTTAACATGTTTCTTTTGGTTTAGCAGATCATCAGTTTGCTAAATCATCTGTGGAATATGCTGGGAATTATACAGGTCTTTAATTGTGAGGAGAGGTGGAAAATAAACTTGGGGAATGTGAGCAGCTTGATTTTTTAGTATTTTTTTTCTTTTTGGGAGGCTGAGTAGCTGCTCTGCTGAGCATCGTGTAGGTGTGTGAATGGTGAATGCACCTGACGAGCACCTTCCACATCTCTGCAGCTCAAGTGCCTAAAATGAATTCCATGATCAGCTTTATTTCCTCTGCTACAATTCCCATTCCCTTAAAATAGAGATACATATCTGTAAAAGCCTCCCAGTGTGTGGAAATGAGTGGGTTTCCCCCTCCCTACACCCAAGTTTGAACAGGATTTGTGATAAATTTGTTACAGTTCTCCTACCCCTGCCATTCCAAGCACTTTTCCATTTATCAGGCATCACTGAGTTTGTTTTGGGGACAGGAAATTCTGAATTTGTCCTTGTGTCAGGGTGCTTGGCTGGAATTCCTGTCAAGGGCCTTTGTTTAAATAACTCAATCCAGGAATCCTTGGCCTTGGCAACCTCTGGGTGGCCGTGGTTCCTTCCTCGCTGGCTGGTGGAAGGTGAAATTTGTCCCTGTCGGATTAATTAGGTCTGAAAAGTCATTTCCAGCTAATTGAGATGAATGTTCTGGGCAGGGCAGGGATGATCCCTGGCACCAGGAGGGGCACTGAGGAAGGGAAATGTGCCCACCTGTGATAATCCAGATGTGACTTGAACAGAATGTTGCAGTGAGTACATTAAACGGCCAAAAATGATGGATTGTAAGGGGCTGCCACTGGATCTTTTTATTCCGTGTGTGAGAATCACGAGCAGGAATTCTCTCCTTGCCTTAAGAGGGCCTTACCAGTGAGTTTTTCTATTGTAGCTTTATCCACGGTGGGGTCACTTTACCACCCTGAGCCTTTTAAACCAGGTTTTGGGTAAGGACAGAGCTGGGTGGGGTTTTTAAGCTTTTCCTGTTTGTAAATAGGCTGAGACTGGATGAAGCCAGAAAATGCTGCTTTGCCTGGAAGGTTGGGAATCCTTCCTGGGACATCTCTGGCTCAGTGTCCTCCTTGTCTGACCGGGGAGAGGGCCAAGAAAAGCTGGATTCTGTGGAGAGGTTAAAAACCAAAAGCAGCTCAGCCTGGGAGGTCTGCGGGTCTGAGGTGTGGGATTAGGGTGTGACAGAGGACTGGGGACAGCCCCAGTGTCTCTGTATCCATATGGATGGTTCAGCATCCTCGGTTTTCTCTCCAGCCCTGGGGCGGTGCAGCCGCGTTGCCCGGCTGGAGGAGCCGCCCTGAGCCGGAGCCGCTCAGACTCTGCTAAAGCCGGGCTTTCCAAGGCTGGGCTGCCATTCCAGCATTATCCCGCAATTCCTTGGGTATAAAGTGGCTCTGCCCAGGTGTTGTTAGGGTGCCTGGCTGTTGTTTCCAAAGAGGAGGAACATCCGCGTGTGTCCGCAGCCATCCCCGCAGCGGGCTCAGGTTTCCTTTAAGGATCGCTTGCACTTTGTACTTCTCTTTCTCTCCAGACTTTGTCATCTTCCTGAAAAACAAAACAAAACAAAACAAAAAAAAAAAACACCACAGCCAGGACGTGGCTGATGCTGAGACTGCAAGAAAATGGCATTCCAGAATGTATAAAGTGATGGTTTTGAATTAATCCCAAGCCTGGGGAGGGCTGGCAGCTCCCGTGTCTGCACTCACGCATGGGTATCAAAGTCATTTAGCCAAAACATTTTATAGAGCTGTTTATTATAGTAAAGGAAGACCAGGATTCTATTAAGCAACTTTTTCTTCCCCCTGAAATTTGATCAGAGCATTCCTTGAATTGTTTCCCATTTGCCACTTTCTGTCTTTCAAACTCTGGTTTTCGTGCAGCTGAAGGGAGCTAATTATGTTCTCTTAATTCATGTTGAAGTGCAACAAATACAAATTTGGGCTGGAATTGGGCTGGGGAGCTCTGTACCATCATATTTATGCATTTATAGATGATGTCAATTGCTAATTCTTTAAAACCTACCAGTATTTATGATTTTAAGTTGAAAACACTTGTCCAAATGTGCCTGTTCGCATTAAATTTTGTGTGTGGGAGTTGCAATGAAAGTTTTCAAGCAAATACGTGGTTTCTAACCTGGTTTTTGGGGCTGTTTAGGTGTTTTGGGGATGAAATGTGCTGTTCTGCCCAGCCTGTGATGAGGGGTTTGTTTGGGGCGAGTTTGGTGATAAATCTGTGCTGGTTGCTGTCAAGAATGGGAATTAAAATGAGTTTGAAATGTTGTTTTCCTGTTGGAAATGCTGAATCCCAGGGCTGTACCCCTCTTCCATACCCACATCTCACACACAGGAACCTCGGAGTGCTGGGGGGCTGCAGGAAACTTCTTACAAAGCAAAAGAGATGGAGCCAAAGCTGGGTTAGGAGGTAAAATTCCCAGTTTTGTAATTGTGGCACTCAGTGCTCGGGTCTGGGTGCCAAGGGGGGGTCGGGCACAGCTCGGACTCGGTGACTTTGGGGGGCTTTTCCAGCTTTGGTGATCCTGGGGTTGTGGAAAGGCTGTTCCTGCCCAGCTCTGCAGCCCCCCAGCCCTGGGTGGGGTTTTGGGGTTCCTTGGCTTCCTTCCTGCTGCAGTGGCTGCATCCATGGGGAAATCGGGGAAATCCCATGGAATAACCTCCTTGGGTTCCTTCCAGCTGCAGTGGCTGTGTCCATGGGGTAATCCCATGGAATAACCTCCTGGGGTAATGCCCTGGAATAACCTCCCAGGGTAATCCCATGGAATAACCTCCTTGGGTTCCTTCCAGCTGCAGTGGCTGTGTCCATGGGGTAATCCCATGGAATAACCTCCTGGGGTAATCCCCTGGAATAACCTCCCAGGGTAATCCCATGGAATAACCTCCTTGGGTTCCTTCCAGCTGCAGTGGCTGTGTCCATGGGGTAATCCCATGGAATAACCTCCTGGGGTAATCCCCTGGAATAACCTCCCAGGGTAATCCCATGGAATAACCTCCTTGGGTTCCTTCCAGCTGCAGTGGCTGCATCCATGGGATAATCTCATGGAACAACCTTCTTGGGTAATTCCATGGAATAACCTCTATGGGGTAATCCCATGGAATAACCTGTATGGGGTAATCCCATGGAATTTCCTCTTTGGGTACTCCCATGGAATAACCTGCATGGGGTAATCCCTTGGAATAACCCCCTGTCAATAACGCACAGGCGGACAGAGCTCTCGGAGTGCTGAGGAATAAGGAATTGCAGCAAACCCCCCCTGTTAGGATGGTGCAGGAGATGCCAAAATTCCTTTCCACACTCCTTCTCCTTCCACCTCTGCTTTTAGCTGTGCTGGCTGGAGTTGTTTCCTTTGGGACACGCTTTTCCCAGCAGGGAGGGCTCTGCCTCCAGCTCCTCCCTGGTGCTGCTGCTCTGCCTGCCCAGAGCTGCTGTGGCTGCCCCTGGATCCCTGGCAGTGCCCCAGGCCAGGCTGGACAGGGCTTGGAGCAGCCTGGGACAGTGGGAGGTGTCCCTGCCCACTGCAGGGAGCTGGAATTAAATCATCTTTAAGGTCCCTTCCAGCCCAAACCAGTCTGGGATTCCGTGATTCTCCTGGGACATTTTTGTGGCAGGTGAAGGAATGCTGAGCTGCCTTAAAGCCAGGTCTTTTCCTGCCTTTTTCCTCTTAACTCCTTTATTCCTTGGCTTTGCTATAACTTCTGAAAACTGCTTTTAGTTCTCCTTGGAGTCCAGTTAAATATTAGGTGATTAAAAACGAAGCCACCATTATTACACGTTATTTTTGCCTGCTTTAGCCCAACTGTGCATTCCTTAGGCCTTTAAAGCTGGTGTGTGGAACAGTTAATAGGCTTTTTAATAGAAAATGTTACTTTTTGGCTCTTTTTCTTGAGTGTATAAAAGTTAAGACTGCTGAGTTCTCCTTCGCTGTTGTTTTTAAGTAATACATTTTTAATTAATTTAATAATTAATCCTTCCCTGATGCTATTTCCACTTTTTAAATTACAGGTTGTGTCGCTACTCTCTTGTTGCAGTCTGCCTTGAGTTATTCTGAATATGTTTTTATTCTAATATGGGGATGAAATGTGTGCAAAGCTACAGAATAGTCAACAATATTGACAATAAATTAATTCTTGTCATTAATTTTTCAGTTCTGACTTGCTTTTTGCCTTCATTCTTCAGAACTGGAAGGCTTTTTTTCTGTTTCAAATATATATATGTTTGTATATGTATATATATATGTAGGCAGCTCGTGGGGTCATGTAAAGAGATGCAGATTTCCTTGGGAACAATGAAAATTGTCTGAATTTTTGTACAGAAATAAAGATTCAGTGTAAATGTTGAAGAGTTCTGAGGGAGGGCCTTGTGCTGTGGGATCCTCAGAGATGTTGTGTCGGTTCCTGTGTGTTTGGCTTTGCAACCTGAGTTCATGGGTGGAAATCAGAGCTGTGTAAGCAACAAATAAACCAAAGTGTCTGGGTGGAGCTGGCCAGGGAATTTCTTGGAGATTCGCTGTGCCTGGGGTGCCAAAGGTGCTGCAGTGACCACGTTTAGGTGGTGAAAGGAGCAAAGTCCTGAACTTGGCTGGATGTGAAGATCTTCCTGAGAAATCCCAATGTCTGCATTGTCCTCCAGGGATGGGGACTCCAGCACTGCCCTGGGCAGCTGTGCCAGGGCTGGACAGCCCTTTCCATGAAGGAATTTTCCTGAATTTTCCCTGGCACAGCTGGAGGCTGTTTCCTCTCATCCTGCCCCTTGTTCCCTGGGAGCAGACCCTGAGCCCCCACCTGGCTCCAAACTCCTTTCAGGTAAGTTGTAGATAAGCATAGGATTCCCCCCGAGCTTTCTTTTCTCCAGGATAAAATCCTGGAGTGCTGACAGAGTTTTCCATCAGTGTGGGCTGTTCCTTAGGGAGGACAGGAGCGGGGAGGAACAGCCCCTCTTTGCCACCCTGGGATCAAGGGCAGCCGGAATCCAGGCACAACAATTTTTCCACCAAATGTCGAGACCATCAATTCCTGGTGTTTTTAAAGAGAACTCTGGGATAATGCATTGGTAAGGGAGGTCTCTTTTTAACTGAGATAAGGTGGGAAAATCCCATTCTTGCAGGATTTTCCTGCCAGGAGCAGCAGCAGCAACCACGGTTCCATGCTGAGCCCCGTGCAGGAATGAGAGGGTGGCTGGAGCAGGGAGAGAGGGGAGGGCTGCGAGGATATCTGGGCTTCAGCTACTTGGAGATTTAAAATGAAACCTTCTTTCTGCTTTTCTGAAAGCAAGAGGCTCCTCAGGATTTGGACCACTGGGTTCTTCCTCCCCTTTCCTGCTCACAGCCCAGCTCTGGGGCAGAGTCCTTGTGCCAGGAGGTGACACGGAGTGTGTGGCGTGGCAGGGATTTGGGGGGGCAAAGGGAATGAAACCATTGTTGTTGTGTTTCCTGGTGGTGGGCACAGCTTTGCTGAGGGCACTGTGATCCCTTCCCACGCCGTGGCAGATGGCAGGGCTGATTTTCCCAGGACACAGCACAGTTGGATCCATCTGCATCCCAAACAAGCCATGGCAGGACTGGAGCTGCTCCAGGAAGGTTATAATTATCTGCACTTCCCTGCCATCCAACCTGGATCCAAACCTGGAATTACTGCCTGTCTCTGAGCACAGAGAGCGGCTGGGGAGTCAGTGTTCCCATCCTGCCAGTGCTTCCCAAAGATGCTGGGAAGGATTCTTGGAGTATCCTCTGCAGGGCCAGGAGCTGGATTTGATGATCCCTGTGAGTCCCTTCCAAAGCGGCATTTGAAGCTCTTTGAATCTGGGATTTCTTGCTCCAGCTTCCCCTCAGGCTGCTCCCTTCCAGCGAGGCCAGATGGGGGCAGGATCCTCCTTTTTATTAGCAAATACTTCAAATGAAAATAATTTTATTTTGCTCTATCCAAGGGAATGAAATTCTTTTTGGTGCAGCCACCAAAAGAAATCCTCTGCCCTCCCTCCTTTCCCTGTAGTACCACAATCACTTGTGTGGGGCTGGGGGAAAGAATTCCTTTGGAAATAATCATAAAACTGCTGTTAAACAAGGCAAACAAGGGCAAAGTTTGCATGTGGAGCAAGGAATCTCAGAATCACTGGGGTTGGAAAAACCCTCCAAAATCATCGAGTCCAACCATCCCCAGCACTGCCAAGGCCAGCACTGCCCCACGTCCCCAAGTGCCACATCCACAGGGCTTTGAAATCCCTCCAGGGATGGGGACCCCACCCCTGCCTGGGCTGGACAGCCCTTTCCAAGAAGGAATTTTCCCAATATCCACCCTGATCCTCCCCTGGCACAGCTTTGAGGCTGTTTCCTCATCTTGTTCCTCCCCTGCCATGGGGTTATCCCTGTCTGGTCTGTCCCGTGCTGGTTTTGTTTTTGCAGACCATCATCCTTCCTCTAAACCACCAGCTGAATGTGCTGCTAAACCTCAGTCGCCTCTGAGCCCGAGTAAAGGTGATACAGTAATTTAATGATCTGTTTCACAGATCAGCAACCTCCCAAAGTTAGTTTTTATCTCTCAGGATGAGCTTTTATCACAGGCAGTCACAGCAATTTCATGCAGATTTCGCTGGGCTCCTGCCTGGGACAGTCTAGCTTTAGTCTGGCCTTAGTTTATCTTGTTTCTGACTTTAAGAAAATCTTCCTTCAGTAAATTTGACATTTTTGTGCTTTCTGCTATTTCTCCACAGTGAAGGGATGAGTTGTTTCTACACAGAAGGTTTTGCTGGCTGCCAACAGCAGGGAAATTGTGTCCTTGTAGGAACAACTCCATTCAAACCTGAAAATGATTTTCTTGATTTGCACTGTCACAGCCAAAAAAATCTCCCCCACAAAAATATCTGTTCGGATTAACAACATCGGTGGATTAACAACACTTCTGCAGGAGTTAGATTGGGGTTTTAATCTTTACTGTGCTTTTCAGCAAAGATATTCTCACCAGGGAATCTCCAGCACCGAAAAGGTTCAACGTGGTGTAACCTGTGTTAGCTCAACACTGAATTTTCAGGTTGTGAAGGGAATAATTGCATTAAACCATCCCATCCTTCAGCAGCCCTGATGAGCAGACCCAAGGATGTGCTCGAGATCTGTCACATTCCCACATGGAAGGTGAGTTGTCTCCTTCCCTGGAAACCAGAGTGTCCATGAGCATCTCCTTCCTGGCATCCGTGAGGTGAGGGATTTGCTGAAGGCTGTGGTGCCACCTCTGCCACAGCCAGGGAATTGTGCAGCTGCTTCTGTCCCTCCACTGTCATTATCTCACTTTATAAAAAGCCCCATGAAGTCATCAGGGGTTCAGCCTCCCATGGAATGGTTTTCAAAGAAATGGCCTGAAAGTCTGCCAGACTCTTGGAAATGAAAAGGATTTAATGAATCAAGGTTTCTTCCCCCTTGATCCCTCATTGCAGAGAAAAAGTGCTTTAAGGAGCCTGGATCATTTTGGACAGATGAAGGAGACAAAGGTGAAAAGATCTGGGTGAGGCTGTGCACAGAGGTGTGAGGGACTGGGGAGGGGCTGGGGGGCACCTCCAGCCTTTCTGGGGGAGGGCAGGACCAGAGCTTTCCTTAGCAAAGGTCTAGAGACAATCACAGAATTGTGGAATCACAGAATGTTGATTCAAAGGGACCTAAACATACCCAGTTTCATCATCCATGGGCAGGGACACCTTCCACTGTCCCAGGCTGCTCCAACCTGGCCTTGGGCACTCCCAGCAAATCTGGGAATTGCAGCCCAGCCAGGAATCCCTTCCCAATCTCCCACCCATCCCTGCCCTCTGGCAGTGGGAAGCCATTCCCTGGCTCCTGTCCCTCCAGCCCTCGTCCCCAGCCCCTCTCCAGCTCTCCTGGAGCCCCTTTCCAGCCCTGGAATGTTCTGGAAGCTCTCCCTGGATTCTTCCCTTCTCCAGGGGAACATTCCCAGCTCTCCCAGCCCGGCTCCAGCTGTCCCTGGTGTGAGTTATTCAGGTAAGATCTCCAATAATGTCACTGGTGGGAGCTCAGTGGGATCAGTTCAGTTTGCACAAGTTTCTTGCTGGCTCAGGAGCTCCTGCAGGTTTTGCCCCACAGAAGAGATGTCCCCATGGAAAGCATGGCCAAGTGAGTTGGGGGAGGTAATTTGTGATGTTGTCATTCCTAATTGTGATTAATTGTCCCTTTGGTGATGCAGTAACCAAGTTTTATTTTCTGGGTTTTATAGTCTGGAGGTGCTGCAGAGCAGTGGGAGCTCAGCAGATTCCTTGTGGCTGCTCAGTGCTGTTCATAATAGTGCAGAGAAGAATTGCTGCTGGTGGCTGTTGTGCTGGTGACCTCAGGGCTGTGTTAGTGACCTTTCACAGAGCATTCTGCCCCTGGGAACTGCTGCTGCTGCAGAGTATTCCTGGCCATGGCCAGCGAGCAGTCTTAATATTTTATGGGCTACTGCAGGTTGTATTTCAGGATATGAGATACCAGCCCGGCAATGCCAGTCAGGAATGTGAAGCACGTTGCCTTTTCCCCCCTGGTTTTACAGTTAGAGCTGTTCCAACCTTTCATGTAAATCTGTTCCTTTTAAATCAGCAGAGGGAAAGAGGAATTAAAAAAAAAAAAAAAGTCTTAGACACAGGTTGCAGTTTGCTAAAGGCCCTGACATCAGGTATGTGAGCTCTGGTTCAGCATCCTTCAGGGTGAGGAGACTGAAGGCTCATGGATTGTCTATCACAGGGAAGGTTTGGTTATTCTGAAATGTCTTGAGTAGATTCATTGAGCTTTGATCTAAGTCTTGACCTTCTTTTGCAGCAGCTTCTGCGATCTTTGAGCAATTCTTGCTACAGCCCATCAATTGTATGTTTGATTTCCCATAGACTGTGGGGACCAGGCTGCAGTGTAGCGGAGTCAGAGGGGCTTGGAGGGAGAGGGATCCAGAGGCAGGGACAGTTCATGAGGACATTTCACTGGAAGCTCCACAAATGAACCCTGCACTGACTGGAAAACCCTTGGAATGAGCAACACTGAGAGTAACACTTTCCTTCTTTTGCCTGAGGAGAAAAAAGGTGAAAAGGACTCGATCACAAGTCTACCTCAATCACACCTTTGTGTTCAGAGTTTGTTCCCTCTTGGGAAGAAAGCTTTTCCTTGGTGGAAAAAAGGTATGGAGGCGTAGGGAGTGAATATTGGATTTCTTCCTTCTGTTGTCACCCAGGGCACACTTTCAGCAGTATCAGGGCAATAATGGTTGAAGTGGAAAAGCAGCAGAGGTGGTTGCAGAATGAAGGTGATGCTCTGCTGACAGCTTCCAAGGGAATGTTCAGCCCTGTCCCTCCATCCCAGAGGATCCAGGGCAGGGAAAGCCTCTGTGCTGTAGCTGGGTTAATCCATCCCTTTGCTGGTGGCTGTTGGGGTGATGTGGGAAGCTGGCAGGGCTGTCCAGTGCCACGTGAAACCTTCCTGCTGCCAAGCTCTGGTAGAAATGTGAAGACATGAAACGATCTGAGTGTGCTCTGGGATAGAAATGAACCTGGCCTGAGTTATGGATTCTCCATAAATTGTTTCAGCCTGGTTCTGTAAGAAACAACAGCTCTGCTCTAAATTCCTTGCAAAGCTCTCTGAGTTCAGTGAGGAGCTGGGGGAAGGATTCAGGGAATGGAAACCAGTAGGTTTGAAAATCTGAGGTGAAATTTGAGGCTGACACATTGTGAGAAAACTGGAATGTGTCCTCATGGCAGCAGCACTTTGGGTGCTGGGGTGGGACAGCCCTGTGCAGGACCTGAGGGGGAACACCAAGAAGGAATTTCTTCCAAGAAGGAAAATCCCAAGAAGGAACTGTATTTCCTCAAAAAAACCCCCACCCTGGGGAGGCAAAAGCACCAGTGCAGCAAACCAGGCTGCTCCCAGCCCCATCCAACCTGGCCTTGACACTTCCAGGGATGGGACAATCCTAAACAGATCAATCTGCTTATACAATAACATTTCTCACTGTGGCTACTGTAATGATTTGAAAAATGCAGCTCATAATGAAAGTTTGCCTTTAAAAGATAAAAGAGCTGTGTTACTTTACTTCAGGGCAGTGAGGCAGAGGCTTGTCCAAAGGGCCAAGTGTGGGAGGCAGGGTAAGAGCTGAAACTCTGGCTGCCAATCAGGGCTTTTCACTGGCATTTACAGCTGATATTTGTACCTCTGTTCTAAAAATATAGAAGTTTATTTGTCTTATAAATAGCAGGAAGAAGAAAATATTTGAGAATCCTACTTGAGAATCCTTTCCTACTTTATAGTAACTGATATTAATATTTGAAAACCTGAATATGTTGAGTTGGGTGCTGTATCTCAGCTTCCCCCATCAGCTCCTGTTCAGCAATCTGATCAATACAATCAGAGCTGCCTTGGAATTCTTGAGGAGATTTGCCTTTGCTGGATCTTCTTTCTGATGAGCTCCCATGTCTAAGACCCTGTGGCTGTCTTGGGAACATTAGCAGGGGAGATAAATTAGGCTGTTTGACATCATCTTGTGGATAAATATTTTCTTTTAGGATTCTCCAAGGCCCTAAGTAAAGAACAGGGGAGGCTGTGGCAGATGCTGTCATGTGAGGAGAGCTCTCCTCGTGCCACTGGCCCCAGTGAATATCTTGTGTCAATATACAGGATCTTTTACACTCTGATTTTATATCTTCAGTGTTGGGGGGTTAAATATTAACCTAATTTTTAAGTTTCTACAGCCAGCTGGAGGTGCATTTGTTCATGCGATTTCTCTTTGCTTTATCAAATCTCATCATGAAAAAAAGTCACAAATTTTAGCACCTTGTTCTTCTTCTTTTCAGTTTGGGTTGGTTTGGAATTTTTTCCCCACTTTGAGTCTTCTTTTGATTCAGTGTTTGAAATATTCTGGTGGGACACTTTCAGTACTGAAGACTCTGGGCCTATACCCAAACAATTTGATCAATGAGGCCACAGCTCCTTCTCTGTCCAGGAAGACTGAGAAGCATGAAATGAATTTTGGTTTCACTTCATTATTCCTTTACTCCTCCTCTTCCAGCAAAGTCTTTTTGAGGCCCAGCAGCACAGGGAGGGGTTGGTTTACACACCACACAGCCCCTGCCTTGTGCTGCTGCTCACTCCATATCAGCATCAAAAAATAAACCTGAAAATAAGGCACTGGAGGTGATCCACTCCCAGCACTTTGATTCACTGCCTGCAAGTGTATGATTTGTTATGATCTAATACTTTCTATTAATACTTTGAGAAAGAAGATGAGCAGCACTGAAGTAGAAGTGGAATTCTTAGAATATGTGTCCTTTCCTAAAAACCTTTTTGTTTGTTAGCCAAGACCAGATCCCTCACAAGGCCTGTGCTCCCAGCCTGGTTTCATCCAGAAGACAAAAGCTTTGCCAGCTGTAAAAAAGGGAGGGGGTCAGAGAAATAGGTGCATATTTAATTTGAAGACAATCCTATGCATTTGTCCAACCAAGTCCTCCCTAATTTTTGGTAAAAAAGCTCTCCACCGTATTTCCATGCGTTAAACCAGAAGGTGCTGGGCAGAGGAGCCTCACAGTGGGGAATGGAGACAAAAAATGAGCAGGAACTCACTGGTGATAGGTTAAAAATAGACACGGTGGCACAAATATTTCTTTAAATGTCCTTTTCCAATGAGACAATGCTTGTTAAGGCCAGGTGCGTCAGGAGGTTAAATACAGCACCTGGGATGTCAGGACATTTATCCATCATGCCCTGAGTGGCTCCTGTTGGATGAGCAGGACTGATTGAACTCAATATTTAAGTAAGTTAAGTATAAGAAAAGATTTTTTTGCCTTACATTTTTGTGATTGAAATGCAAAACACCACCTTTTTCTGCCTTTTGCAGCGTTGTGGCTTTAGTTGAGAACTGCTGAGCCTGTGCTCATTTATGTGCTGTGGATAAATCTGGCCCAGTGTGTTAACCTGGGGCAGAGCTGCCAGGTTCCACCTAGGGCACAGTTAATGCTTTTGAAATATTTGTCCTCCAGAAAGTCAAGTTCATACTCTCACAACAAAGTCAAAAGCTGGACCTGATGATCTTGGAGGTCTTTTCCAGCCTTAATGATTCTATGGTTTTATGAATATTCCATCAGAAATCAGTCGGACATAAATTTTCACAACAAAGAAATAATAAAAAAAAGGATTATTAATGATTAGTATTCCCTTTATCTCACACATATTTGGAACAGGGAGGTCTGGAGTCCCCATTCCTGGAGGTGTCCAAGGAATTCCTGGATGTGGCACTCAGTGCTCTGGGCTGGGGACAAGGTGGGCATCAGGCACAGCTGGGACTCCATGGGCTGGGAGGGCTTTTCCAGCCTCAGTTATCTCAGGATTCTCCCTCCCCACACAACAGTGATAATTTTGTCAGAGCTGTTCCTTTTGAGGTTTGGAGCTGAAGGAGCTGAGCAGCAAAATGCAAGAATTAAAATATTTTCTCAAGTGACCCAAGAGGACCTTCTTCTCCTTTTGGTGCTCTGATGCCAGAACAAAAATCTTATATTCAGCCTAACTTTTCGTTTCACCAATAATCCTTTTGGTTCTTCGCCCCCTTCTATAATTCCCATGGGTTATTCCATGCTTTTTTCCAGCCCTAGCCTGTGCTGCTGAAGATCTGCCACATTTCACACCAAAGACAGCTGCATTTCAGTGGCACAAAAAATGGTTTTGGTGTCCTGCATGTAATTTTAGCCTTGTTCAGTGTCTTCCTAAATAAGATATCAAACTACAGTGTAAAATGGTCTGAAGGTGATGTTCCAGTAACACAGGGTTTGCAGAATATCAGAGGGAGAAATTGTTTGCAGGAACTTCCAGGACTGAGCTGGAAATGACAATAATGAATGCAATAAGGGAAGTTGGCCCTTCACTCCATTAAGGTTTGTTATTGATAATGAAAATGTTACATTTTGAATCCAATCTACTGAGAAGCAGCACTTGGGAAGAAAAGGAGCCTGTGAGTTATTTCTGGAATGCACACAGGGAGGATCAGGATCAGAGAGCAGCAGGTTACACTGAGGTTGCTCTCAGGAGACTCCTCCACCATGCTATGGTAATTTCTGGACAATTTCAAAAGAGGTTAAGAAAGTTAAATCAGAAATCAGATTAAAGGGGGAAGGACTGCCTCCTAAAGCAAAATGCAGAGTAATTGAAAGGGGATTGCCCAAAGGAGATAGGGAGGGGTCTGCAGCTCTGGGCAGAGTCTAAAATACTTGGCAGTGGTGAATGAGATATGATATTTCATCTGGATATAAATATGAACTTCTGGAAAGAGTTAAGGAAAAAGATGTCTCTCAAGGGCTCCTGACAATCATTTATTGAATTATGTGATCCAGCACATGAAAAGGGATCATTGTTGATGTTGGCTTTTGAATGCACCTCCCTGAAGAACCAAAGTCAGCTCTATTTGTCAGTCGTGATCCCCTAAGAAGTCACGTCTGTTATCATCACCCTGCTCCTGCTCCATACATCATGGCATTCCTGACCTTCCAAAATACCAGGCTTGCTCCCCTGTCACTTAATCTGTTTATCAACTCTTCTTAGACTTCCTTCACCAGGGATGTTGGCTCTTGGTTGGGTTCCTTCCTTGCAAACAGTTGCTTTTCACATGTTCCTGGTCTGCGTGTTCACCTACCAAACATTTCACAAGTGATAAAAGTATTGACACCTAATTTGCATCAAGGTGAAAAAGCACTTCAGGTGTACTTATGGGGTGAAATTAAAGACATGTTTATACTAAACATTTAGATTGCAGTGTGGACTCCTCAAGTTCAGAAATTCTTGGATTTGGATGGTGTTTCTTCAGGTACATTATAGGAATAAAACTGCCTCCATCAATTGAAATTCAATGTTATTATCAACCCTGATAATGGGTTTTCCACTGGAGCTCTCCCTTGGGTTTGCCTGGGGCTCCATCTCAGCGAGCCCAGCCAAGCTCTGGTGTGTTTTGGGTTTCCTGAGAAGAACCGAGGTGCCCAGCTCCCTTTCCCTGATGCTGCTGAGAACAGGTGGCCTCCTCTGGGGTCACTGGGTATATTTAGGGATGAAACTTGAGCGGGCTGGAGCCAGATTGGCCGTGTGGGCCACCCACGTCACCAGGAGCCACTGAACCCCCTCGCTCTCACCCAGTGCTGCTCAGGAGGGAAGACTGGAGAGCCTTTGCTCCAAAGGATATTTCCTGGATGTCACTGGTAAGAACATTTTAAATGCATTTCACTTCTTTTCCTCAGAATGGGATCTTGAGCTGATTCCCCATTGTGTAGTTTTTGGGGAGTAGCTGTCGTGCTTTGCCCATGGAAGTCAGGTTTTCTGTCTGAATGACCAGCTGCAGATTGAGGAGGAGGAAAAGACCTGGAATGGGGTTTGGAAGTGTGGCTGAAGGTTATAACACTGACAGGTTCTAGAGATTGTGCTTATATACAACCCCCACTTCTAGAGTTTATTAAAACACCTTGACCTACCTTTTCACAGGACTTGTCACTCACTATTTGAGTTATTAATTATTTTAATAGTTAATGATATTCTTTTCCTAATTAATTTTTTGGCCATTTTTCTCAACCCATTGGGACTAAAAAGGGCCAGTATTCCGTGTTCCTATATTTAACCTGCATGACTTGACTTCCCTTGCCTCAGAAGGAATTGCAGTTTAGCCAGCTAAGCCCAACCACCCCGTCAGTTGGCAGGATTAGCTTACATGGCAAATATCCCTGGATTCAGGAGCAGCTGTTCCAAAGCCTCATCCCCTCCCAACATTAGAAACAGGGCTGCAGACTCGGGTGGAAAATTGTAGCTTTGCCTCACAGCAAAATCAGTGTGTTAATTAATTCAGTCAAAGGTTCTGACACTAAACTCTGCTTTGTACTTCAGCCAACTCTATGGATTTTCATCTTTTCCAGGTCTGAAGAAATAAAGAGAAAAAAGCCACAAGAGCTTAAAAAAAAAAACCCCAGAGCATCTTTATAGGCTGATGCTGGGAAGACAGAAATTGCCTCATTAACCTAAGGTCACTTAAAATAATACTTTTCTACATTATGCTTTTACTTACAAATGAATGTAGTAAAATATAAATCTTCCATTCAAACAGGAGCTTGAATGATATCATGAAATAGCACGGAATAGTCGCAGAGAAAAGAAAAGAAAGACACTTCAAATTATTCTGTTGTAATGAAAATATCACATTTCAAGAGATCTCTTTTTATTTTCATTTGATCCAGTGTTGGTGTTATAACTACTGGAATGAAGTATTTGTCCAAAACTGTAATTTATATCAGTATTTTTGAAGCTTAATCCAATGTTTTTCCATAACAGTCCAAATAATGCCAGATCCCAAGTATGTTTAGGGTCTGAGTAGTTACTAACCATGACCCCAAGTGCTTTATGAGCTTGACTTGTACCTTCTCGGGGTACTTTCAGTCTTGGGCTAATACTGTTTATTCACATTTTCACCTGCTGCGTGACCAGTGAGTGTGGGAGAGACAGAAGCAAACCCTCAGAATGGAGGAAGAGGAATATGAGGAAGTGGTGGAGGTAAGAAGAAAATGTGAGAGTAGAAGTGTTTGTTTCCTGCCCTGTGACTGAATACATTAATCACCTTCCTGAAACACTGTTCAGGAGCAGAGGTTGCTGTTTGCTCTCTGAAGATCAGGGGATGATTAGATATCCATTAAATGGTTTAATCAGTAAAACAACAACAACAACAGTTGCTCTAGGTGGAGCAAAGTCTCCTGGTTGCTGCCATAGTTTCTCAGTTTAAATAAGGACTGGAACCATCCCACCCTCACAGTGCGAGGTTTTCTGATTACTCCCTGCATAATTATAGATGCACTGGGCCAGCTCTTTTCCCTCCTGGCTGGCCCTCTGTCACCCAATCCATACAGGAGAGGATGACTTTGGAAGCCCCTTTCTAGCCCTGCCTCAGCAGAAATGCAGCAGCTTTGTGCCACCAGAGAACCACGAACAAATTTAGCCTGAGATACTGCAGAGATGGAGCCAGGTTTAAGTGACAGGACAAGGGGGGAGGACTTTAACCTGACAGAGGGGAGATTTAAATTAGATATCAGGAAGAAATCTGTGAGGGTGGGGAGGTCCTGGCACAGGGTGCCCAGAGAAGCTGTGGCTGCCCCTGGATCTCTGGAAGTGTCCAAGGCCAGGTTGGAGCAGCCTGGGACAGTGGGAGGTGTCCCTGCCCATGGCAGGGGTGGAACAGAGGATCTCTAAGGTCCCTTCCAACCCAGGGTATTCCATGACTCCGTGATTCTATGTCCATGGAGGAGCATCACAGATAAATTTGCCAGTAGGTCATTTAAACTCACAGTTAGATGCAGCTTTATTTAATCTCAGGAAATGGAATAAAAATTTCCCCAGGAACTGGGCAACCTACAGCTGGAGCCACAGGAACAATAACTTTGCTGTTGAAACAGTACATGAAATTAACAGTGTGGTCTTGTTGCATTGCTACTACTCTGAAATTAACTTATGTGTTATGAAATATGCAAAGTCTTGTAAAAAATCACTCCGTGTTTGAGGAGAAGAACAAGAGAATAAATGTAAACATCCTACAACTCATTGTCAACACAGTGTGTTCAGTGGGTTGTTGATTTCAGGTGTGTGAGGGCACTGCCAGATTTATATATTTCAAATAGTGAATGAAGTAAAGCCAAATGATTTGCCAGTCAGAGTAGTTAAATGCATTTTGCAGAGTGTCACCACTCATAAAGTCCATTTTAAAGACATTTTACTACCTAGCTACAATGACACCCACCCTTCATTAAATTTCTTATTACAAGTGACATGTAATTGGTTTTATTGCTTTTATGTAATTGCTTTTTATGCTGTGCATTGTGTACTCTCTGTAATGGGTACTTATTTGCTCTCATTGTTTATTTATTCCAGCAGGAATTATGGTATTTTTGAGCTTTTTGTTCACACAGCCCCATTTCATCCTTGGTTTTTAATTTTCAATGACCACCTTGCTGTAACCACATCCCTTGGGCAGAGTAAGGAGGCACTGCTTTAGTAGCTTCCCTCAGGATACTCATGGTGAGATGCTGAATAAAAGAAGAACAACAGCATCTGGTACAATTTTAAGCTTTTCCAGAAGTTTCTTAATTCCTGTATCAATCCAAGATTTTAAGCCTATGAGTTCTACCAGAAATTCATCTCCTGAAAGAGTAGGACGTGATCACTGAATATTGAGTGTCTGAAACATCTCCAAGGATTTTAAGATGCTATTTTTTAACTTTCTCTGGAATGATGAGCCATTACTTGATATTGTAGCTGTCTTGGGATGTGCAAGAATCCACAGTGAGCGATACAAAGTTTTGCTGCCAAGTTACTTGAGGTTTTTTGGAAGGCTTTGTAAAAAGTTTGTGGGAAGTTTTGTAGAAAGTTTGTGGAAGGTTTTGTAGAAAGTTTGTGGGAAGTTTGGTAGAAAGTTTGTGGAAGGTTTTGTGGAAGGTTTTGCAGACAGTTTTGTGGAAGATTTTGTAGAAAGTTTGTGGAAGGTTTTGTAAAAAGTTTGTGGGAGGTTGTGTAGAAAGTTTGGGGAAGGTTTGTAGGAAGTTTGTGGAAAGTTTTGCAGAGGGTTTTGTGGAAGGTTTTGTACGAAGTTTGTGGAAGGTATTGTAGAAAGTCTGGAGAAAGTTTTTGGAAGGTTTTGTGCAAGTTGTTGTGGAAGGTGGGTCCAGCATGGAAATCACCTCAGAACACCCCAATATGCCACAGCTTGGGAAGTACGGCTTGGTCACTTGAACTAACTTAAAGGAAGACATCTGAGAAAGGAGCTTAAATTTTAACAAGAAAATTTTTAACTTCAAAGGCTTTTCCCTTCCCACTTCCCACTTGCGGCAAGCAACCCCAAGCAAATACCTCTGAGGAGTTTTTCCACCATAAAACTCCCATTTACCATTTTCCCGTTGTGGAACTGAAGCCCATCCCGCACACAGTGGGTGCTGTTCCTGCAGCAGAAAGTCTTTAAAAGCTTTTTCCCGTCATTTCTGAGCGGGGAAGGTGCCGGAGGCCGAGCCCAGGCCCCGGCGGCGCCCGCTGCCCCCTCAGAGCGGCCGCCATTTGCCGCGGGACGGCGCCACCGCGCGGCCACGGCCGGGAAATGGCGCACGGGGAAGAAATTTTTCCCGATTTCCCACAAAATCCTCCCCTGGCACAACCAGAGGTTGTTTCCCATAGTCCTGTCGATTATTCCCTGGGAGAAAAGCCTGGTCTGGTTGCACCTCCTGTCAGGGAGTTGTGCAGAGCCGAAAGGTCCCCCCTGAGCCTGCTTTTCTCCAGGCTGAGCCCCTTTCCCAGCTCCCTCAGGAATTCTCCAGCCCCTTCCCAGCTCCCTTCCCTTCCCTGGACACGCTCCAGCCCCTCAGAACCTCCCTTGCCTTGAGGGGAAAATTTAAAACGTGAGGGGAGAAAAAAAAGTGAGGGAAGTTTGGGGAAGGTTCTGCTGCAGAGCTTTTCCCTTCTGGATCCTCCTTTTCTCCAGGCTGAGCCCCTTTCCCAGCTCCCTCAGGAATTCTCCAGCCCCTTCCCAGCTCCCTCAGCAGCTCCCGGGGCTCCAGATCCTTTCCCAACTCCTTTGTCCCAGCTGGGAAAGATGCTCCACTGGACTTGGTGCTCACAAACAAGCCAGAACTGGTGGAAAATGCAAAAAATCAAGGGCTGCACTGACCATGGGATGATGGAGCTGAAGCGACAGGGAGCACTGAGCAAGATAAATGGAATTATCCCAGGTTTTGGAAAAGCAGATTTGGGGCTGCTCAGGGAAGATCCCGCGGGAAACAGCAAAGGCCCCCAGGGGATTTGTGTGATCCTCCAGCAGGATTTTCCCTGAGCACACAGCTCAGCCCAAAGTGCAGAAATCAAACAGCAGAAGGATGGAGTGGAGAAACACGGAGCTCCCGACTGAGGAAAATCACACGCACAAAAAAGAAATGTACTGAAGCTGGAAGCCGGCACAGACAACTTGGGAGAAACTTAAAACATGACAAACTCCATTCCTACATCCATGGGAATTGTTCAGCTGAATTTGGTCTTCAAGAAAGGCAAGAAGGAAAATCCAGGGAGCTACAGGCTGGTCATCCTCATGTTGATCTTTGGGAAGGCTGTGCAGCAAATCCTTTGAGAAGCTATTTTTAAACACATGAAAGACATGAAGGCTATGTGGAGAAGTGAACATTGAGTTAGCAAGAGCAAACCATGGCTGATGAACCTCATTAATTTTTATAATGAGTTCATTTTTATAATGAGCTGTGGTGGACAAGGGGAGGCCAGTGAAGGTTGTGTACCTGGGCTGCTTTAGGGACACCTCCCATTGTGGTTGTATCCCCAAATTTATGAAACAGTGGGCAGTAAAGTGGGTGGAAAATCAGCAGGCTCAGAGTTGGGATCAGCAAGAAGGTTTAGCTGGCAGCCAGAAATTATTGGTGTCCTTGTAGGAACATCCCTGAGGACAACAGTCGTGAGTGTCACCAAATAAACAGGAAAATCCTGGGCTTCAAATGCTGATTCTTTTAATGTGGTCATCACTGTCTCCCTTCTTGTGGGTAAAATTAGATAACAATCTTTAATTAATGATGTGGGTGATGATTAGTTGAGGAATGTATGGAATAAAAATCCAATCATTAATGCAAAATGTGAACAGATATTCAGAATTACCAAATGCCTCCATAAGCACCTGTGAACTAAAGTCCTGTTTCTCCAGAAGTGTGTTTTAAAATAGCTTCACAGAAGCTACGATTTGTTTATCTGGCCTAACAATGATGGGTTTTTTCTCTTTTTTTTTTCCAAGTACTACATTGAGGAGACAGTTATTGAGGAGGGTGAGCCACACGAGGTAAAGGTCCCTGTCATGCTGCATGCAGAGCATAAATGCATGTCATTAACATGGAACACTAAATTAGTGGCCTATTTGTATCTGGGGTTTAATTTTTCACATTAAACACACAAGTATCAGTGAACAAGTGCTGCTTAATACTTTATTTTTGCTTCAAGTCCCTCCTGTGGGATGATCTAAGAGCAGTTTACATGTATCAATTCTGTTCTCGTCAACCTTGTGTAAATTCACTGAAAAATTACGGTTTTGCAAATTTTTCATCCTATCACTGGTAACAAATATTTGGGTTACCAAGGAGTGATTGCCATAATTTGAAATTCTACTTCTAAAACAGATGTAACCCAACTCTCTGCTGTGTTACCATGAAATATTCTTTATTGCAAGGGCTCATGCAGAAATGGAAGTTATTAATTGTTTAATTCTTGGTGCATTTTCAGCTGTCTCATATTGATACAGAACTCTCAGAACTCTGGCCTTCATGAATTCCTTTCTAAAGGCAATTTTTTATAAAGCTAATTGATACGGAATAAAACCCGACTCTCATTTGGGTGATATTGGAGCACATTTTTTAGTTGTGAAAATTATTTTTAGATGCTTTTCATTAGAATCTTGGTATTAAAATTATTGCTTGAAGCATGACTATGTTTTTTTAGGGTGGGTGATACACAGGGAGCTCAGTGGGTAATCCCAGTAGGGAAAATGTCCCTGATTTTCTGTCTCCATGTGGATCTGGATGAGAGCAGAGCATCCTTTCCCCAGCTCAGGGGGGGTGAAAAACTCTTACGATAATGAACTTTTACAACTATAAGACAAGTGATTATTTATTTTTTTGAATCCCCAGGTGGTCACTGAGACCATCAGCACAGACAACTCAGGCCCTGAGACCACCACCCCCTACAGAGCTGAGCACACCCAGCTCAGGGTGGTGAAAAACTCTTACGATAACGAACTTTTACAGCTACAAAACAAGTGATTATTAAATTTCTTCAATCCCCAGGTGGTCACTGAGATCACTGAGACCATCAGCACAGACTATTCAGGCCCTGGGACCACCACCACAATCACCACCTACACATCTGAGCCCACCCAGCCCCCTGGGGAGGATGCAGCCCCTCCCATCAGGAAGAAGACGATCCGGACAAAAGTGGACCCATCCAAGTTTTTGACCCCTTACCTGGAACACAGCAATAAAATGAAGGACCTTTTCAGCGAGGTAGGCTGCCCCATGTCTCTTATTTCTTGAGGAAAACCAGCTTTAGAAATGTTTTACGGGAATTGTTGGTAGTTATGTTGCAAATAAATGGATTTATCAATACTAAGCTCACGGTGAGAATACAATAAATTAGAGGTGATCCAAATCAGGCTAAAGTTAGAGATGGATTTTTTCCTGTTGTGTCAGATGGAATACACTCAGTTGGCTAAAAGAAACATAAGTGCAAATGTAATTGAGTGATTCTAGTTTATGATGTTGAATAATCTGCCCCAAATTCCTGTCCTAACCAGATAAATATGGTAATAATTGCTAATACTGTTCTGCCAGAGCTCTAGGATATGTCTTAATTACTTTATCATTCTTTTCTTCCAGAACAAGTACAAAGAAAAATTTAGAAAAGAAAAAGGAAAGCCTTATGCTTCCACAATTGATACCCCAGAAATCCGGAGGATCAAGAAAGTGCAGGACCAGCTCAGTGAGGTGGGTAACAACTGCATTTCTAGGTTCATCCAGGTTCTGGCTGTTTATATGAAGGGTGAAAATGTCAATATTCTGGGTTGTTTTTTCTTTACAAAACCATTCAGCTTTGCTGTAGAATCAGTGAGTTTTTGCACTTTTCCAGGTTAAATACCGCATGGCTGGGCAAGTTGCCAGAACCATTTGCCACGTGGATGAAAAGGCCAAGGATATAGAACATGCAAAGAAAGTGTCACAGCAAGTGAGCAAGGTGAGTGGCTTTTGACTTGCCCAGCACTGGTGGATCCTGGGGTTACTGGTAAGAACATTAAGCTTTGAGCTCAGGGTGCTAAAACATCATTTATACAGCAGTTTGGAAGCACAGGGAAGGATAGGAGAGATGTTGGCAAGGCAAATATAAATATAATCTTAAATATTTCCAGTTGCTCTCTTCAGATGTCAATGGCCTGAGACTTTGATTTAAAAAAAAAAAAATCTTTAGAGCAGTCACTTTATTCACAAAAGTAGATATATTTTTAATGATAGAGTGGCACCAATTTGCTGATCTTTCCTTCCAGGTATTATACAAACAGAACTGGGAGGAGAATAAGGACAAGTACCTGCTTCCCCCTGATGCTCCAGAGCTTGTGAACGCAATAAAAAACACAGCAATGTTCAGCAAGGTAAGGAAAAACAACCACAGGTCTAAGCAGCGGGAGTGAAAGAAGTTTTCAAAGCCAGAAATTAATTAGTAATGAGCATTCTGGCATTTTTTTGGTTTGTAGAAACTCTATACTGAAGACTGGGATGCAGACAAAACATTGTTTTATCCCTACAATGACAGCCCAGAGCTCAGGAGGGTGGCACAGGCTCAGAAGACTCTGAGTGATGTGAGTATCAAAGCAGGGATTTGCATGTGGGTACCAAAGGCTGTTGGGTTATGGTGTAACCTGGGACATTAGATATAAAAGCTTCACAATGGAACTGAAAATAAAAGTGTGCTAAGTAAGCTCTGATAGTAGTGCTATTTCATTGAAAAATAGGAACTTGATACTAGAGTACAAAGTAGAGCATATTAGAGTATAAATCCCTTGGGAATTTGATGCTGGATCAGGAATGAATGGATAAAATAATTCATTTATTATACGAGCAAGAAGACCTCGAGTATCTCCCCAAATGCAGAAACTCTCAGGGTTGTCTCCAAGCCCAGTTCACTACTGTGGGTCTGCAAATCTGCCTCTAAACCAGTGATAAGAGAGCTCAGGGGTTGGTGGGACTGGGATTTGTTGATATTTAGATACAGAGAACCCTTCATTGGGAATTTCAGCTCTCACTTGAAGATTTCGGTGAATTTTGCAGATATTCAGAAGTTCTCTGGTAATGCACAGATTAAAGAATTCCTGCTACAGGAGCTGTGGGCAGAACCTCTTTTGTTCATGTGGTGGGAGCAGAGTTCAGTGCTGTGATGCTCAAATAAATGCTTATTTCTTCCATACTTGCAGATTGTCTACAAAAAGGGGCACGATGAAAGGAAAGCAAAATTCACCTCTCTGCCAGACCCCCCTGATGTGGAACTAGCCAAGAAGGTGACACGGCAGCTGAGTGATGTGAGTAGAACCCACTGCCCAAACCCCACCCTAAAGGTACAGAGGCAAAAATGGACCTAAGGAAAGGGAAAGCAAAAGGAAAAACACACAGGAAAACCAACTTTTTCTGCAGAAATTGGCACCAAGTTGCATAATCTTGTAATGCAGAAGTTGGGTTTTAACTCCGTTCTGAATTTATCTATTACTCTTTTTTTTTTTTTTTTAAATAATATATTTTATTGTGTATTGAAAATTATCTGCTCTCCAAGATTAGATAGTTACAGTATTCACTTACAGTGGAGAAACCACTAAGAAAATTGCACTGAACCCATTTGGGAGGTAAAATAATTAATTTAGGGAAAATTTCTTTAGTCTTATTTTTCCATAACTTAAAAGCTCAATTGTCCTCAAGAAAATTTTATACCATGAAAAGAAGAGAAATCAGTGTCATAATTATTTGAAATTAATGAGATAATAAGCTTTGCAGGTATCTCCAAAACTCTAAAATTTAGAATATTTAAAAGACTATTTTTGGCATAGGTGTTATTTATCAATGTTAAAAAGGCATTGGAGGAATTTTATTTTTTCTGGTAAGTAATGCAACTGTGGCTGAAAATGCACCTGGAACACTGAGTCAAAACTCAGGTGTTTTGTTGTTAGACTCAAAACTCTTTAAACATTTGATACTTGATTTCTGTGAGCTTGAATAAAAAACAGAAATCACAGATACCAGGTAATTAAAAGGGTTTGCTTATAACCAGTTCCAGCAGCAATACCAGTAAATTCTGACGTGATGGGCAACATCCCAATGTTATGTGACCAGGGAGAAAACAGAACTAAAAGGAATGTGTTAGAGATGATTTATTTATCCTTTTTAGGTCAGGGAAGGTACTAAGAGAAATGGTTTAACACTGAAATAGTTTGGCCAAATTCATATTGAAGGTGTTTTTTACAATAACTGCTAAAATATTTATGAGGCAGGTGTAAATATGAAGCAGCTTTAAAAAGACAGCTTTAAAAAATGAATCTGTCAAGTGAAAATGGAGCTGTGTCTTGGGGTTTCAATTCTATTATTTTGTTTCCTTATAGGTTACTTACCATGAGGACTATAAAAACAAAATCAAAGGCAAGTGGAGTCAAACTCCGTGCTATGATGTGGCAATTGCAAAAATGAATGCAGAAAATCTGAGTATGGTGAGTGAATCCTGCAGAAAACCTTCAACAGCTTCATCCTCGTTTTTTGTTCATGTGGAAAATACTGATGGTCCATTTGTAGCATTGCTTGTTTCCTGAACAATCCATGTTGAAAATGTCTAATTTACATTTGGATGATGTGTTGCTTTCTGTGTTGCTAACAGAGGAAATACCAGGAGGACTTTGAAAACATGAAAGACCAAATCTACTTCATGCAGACTGAAACTCCAGAATATGAAGCCAATAAACGAGCTTCAGAGAATGTCAGCAAGGTGAGGGAGCTGTGTGCCACCTGTTCAGCTTGGGAACACTTCTGAGCTCACACAAGTTTGTGCTGAAATTGTTTTGTCAAGGCCTTTCATGGTCCTTTGCCACCATAAACTGAATAACAGGGGCTGAAGATTATATCGTGTGATATATTCATATCACAGTATGGTTTTGGGTGGGAAGGGACCTTAAAGAGCACCCAGGGACAATTCCACTATCCCAGGGTGCTCCAAGCCCATCCAACCTTGCCCTGGACACTCCCAGGGATCCAGGAGCAGCCACAGCTTCTCTGGGCAATCACACAGGTTACTGAGCATTTGGCTTTTAGTACTGACTTGTAAAACCTCTTCTTTTTTATTTTTATTCTTTCAAGTTCAAATACAGAGCAGACTATGAAAAGAAAAAAGCTGTTGCAGATTATAATGTGCTGCCTGCTACGGAGAACCCTCTGCTGCAGCAATTAAAAACGGCAGGAAATATTCTGAGTGATGTGAGTATTATCAAAGTGCAGCTACATCGTTTTCAGTCATGAACCAGAAACCAAACCCATCATTTCTTCACAAAGCTTCTCCTTTGGATCTTTTGGTATTTTTAGTTTTGTACACCCATATTTGTCATGAGATAGCACCAGCCAGAACAATTCAGGTAAAGAATGATTTCTCCACAGGTGAGTGTAACAACAGCAGGGGCAAGTGGATGGCTAATTAGTGGATAGTTCCTTTAGATCCTTGTGGATAATGAATCACAAGAGGACACTTCTTCCCTTACTGTTTTATGGAATTTCAGCTAATAATGATAAAATATGTGTTGCTTTTACATATTTTTATATTGTATTCTGGTTATTCACTGTAATGGTCTTAATTGCTCTTTTATTTGTATGAAAAGAGATTATTTCTCAGTGTCAGAAGTTCAAAAACCATCAGTCAGACCTTTCTGTCTTCCCTTACAAACCTAAAAAAAGTTATTTTTAAAACCCATTGGGAAAACAGTGCCATCTGTTTCTCAATCCTGTGGGAAAGCTTTTCTTTGGAACCTTTTCTTGGTTTTATTCTTGTCATTTTTAACGTGGTGGGGGTGACTTGCAGTGAAATCTACTGCATGATCTGGTATTTTTTGATTTGCAGAAATTATACAAAGAAGCCTATGAACAGTCCAAAGGAAACAGGATGAATTACTGTGAGACACCCAAATTCCAGACTGATGCTGCTCTGAAGAACTTTTCTGATGTGGGTATTTCATCTGGGCTTTATCCTTCAGTACTGACCCTCTTGATTACTTTTGCTTCTCAACCCGTGGTTGTTTTGGCAGGTAAAATATAAAGATGCCTATCAGAAGAATATTTTGGGGCACTACTTGGGCAGCTTTGAGGACCCACATCAGATCCACTGCATGAAAGTCGAAGCTATGAAAAGTGATGTAAGTGTGGCAATGGTTCTGTTTCCCCCATCACTCTGGCACTTCAGACAAAGCTCAGCTCTGGCTCCTTGCTGAATGTTCCTTTTGTTCCTAGAAAAATTACAAAGCAGATTATGAGGAGGAAAAGACAAAGTGCTACTTCCCTCAGACCATAACTCAGGAGTATGAAGCAATCAAGAAGTTGGAGCAATGTAAAGATGTGAGTACACACTGCAGTGGTTCCCCCCAGAAAAATTAACTGAGCAATCCTTCAAAATTAATGATTTTGAGTTTGGCCTCATTGCCATATGTGACTTTTAAAAACCATCTTCATCTCTGTTTTAGGGCCTTTTGTGACATCTAGTGATCAAACCAGATATAGCACAATCCTTTTTATAACAAGTAAACCCGTGAAAGTAGACCAGTAGTACCAAAATGAAGAATGAGCCTTAAGTATTCACCTGGTTAAATCAATAGTTTTTTAAATTAATACTGTAAAAGTGCTTATGTTAATTTATTAATTATTTTATTTACTTTATTGACATTTGGAAAATAATTTATATGCATTTTCTACAAATATTTTTTTATCTTCTTTCAGTACACCTACAAAAAGCATCCTGATCAAACCAAATTCACTTCAGTGACCGACTCTCCAGTACAGAAGCAAGCAGAGATCAACAGCAAACAGCTGAGTGATGTGAGTAAACTTTGGAAACACTCTCACATTATCAATTTCTGTCCTGTGCCCACCTGCACTTCAGCCTCCAGCTTTAAGAGCACTCATGGAATAATTGTGTAGGTGAATGTGTGTATTCACAATTCTATTCCAGCAGAAAATCACCTGGAAATCAGATTTTTTAAAATTGAAAAACTATTTAAAGTAGTTATTCAATTCACAGTCTATAAACTAGGCTGTTAAATTTCTTTCTTTATTTTTCTTTGCAGATACTGTATAAATCCAAAGGGGAAGAAATTATTCACAAGTACCACCTCCCTCCTGATGTGCCCCAGTTCATCCAGGCTAGAGTTAATGCCTACAACATCAGTGATGTGAGTATATTTTGAATTTCAACACCATGAAGCTTCCCACTGATGGTATCGATTTTATTGCCTTTGTGATGTTAAATTTTTTGGTGGCATTATCAGCCTTCCAGGAATGAGATAAAAACTGACATCTCCCTTAGTAGCCTTGGAATTTTAATAGTCTGGCCAGACTGATAAAAAAAAATCAGCCAAGCTGCTTTCCCCAGGCTCTTTAGAACACAAAGCCTGAGTTTGAAGCTAACAGGAAAAGATTTCTGAAGCTTCAGTCAAATGAAAAAGGGTTTTGCATAAGAAAGAGCAAAAATGCCACTGATAGAGTTGTTGTAAATAAAAAATGCAAAAATGCTTATGGAGTCCATGCTTATCTTTGTAGTAGATTTATTTGTCATAATAGAACTGCAGTTTTGTGTACAGGTTAACATTTTTTTCCTCGAAATTACATGGACTAAACTGGGTATTTTAATTCCTGTAACTACAATAAAAAGATGGGCTTAAACTCTCTATTAGAACTGCTATTCCTGACACTGCAAACTCTTGCCTTTTTTCCCTCCAAGGCTAACTACAAAGCAGACTGGAAGAAAACCATTGCCAAAGGCTATGATCTGAAACCAGATGCCATTCCAATTATTGCTGCTAAAGCTTCTCGGAATATTGCAAGTGATGTAAGTGGGATTTACATCCAGTGGAACACACACCCCTCCTGCATTTCATTATTTATTATTATTTACCTGTGCTGGAGACCTGCAATCCTGCTTTAGCTAAAGGTTACAAGTGGCTCTTCATTCTCTTCTTAAATATCCTGAACTGAATATTGGGATATTGAATTGTTTGGTGAGGCTGTTCAATAATTTATTATCATCATAGTTTTAATTAAAAGCTGAATGTCCCTGGGAGTTACAAGCCTGTGTCAGTGACAATGGTGAAGGAGGGCTCGTAGCTACAGGTGTGGGTTGAGATATGGACCAGGTGTTAAGACAAGCTGAAAAATCAAAAAATCCTCTTCTTTTTTTGACCTAAATAATTCTGTGCTCTCGTAAAAACCATTAATGAGGACGTAGAATGAACTGCAACATTAATACTTTGAAACTCAGTGTTTTAAAGCCATCCAAGGAGGGTTTTCTCTTTCCCAAGTGGGTAAGGCTGTTTTTCCTTTGTCTCTAGTACAAGTACAAGGAATCCTACGAGAAAGACAAAGGCAAACAGGTCGGGTTTCAGAGCCTGCAGGATGATCCCAAACTTGTTCACTACATGAACGTGGCCAAAATCCAATCGGATCGGGAATACAAGAAGGATTATGAAGTCACCAAGACCAAATATCACACTCCTCTGGACATGTTCAGTGTGACAGCTGCCAAGAAAGCCCAGGAAGTGGTGACAAACGCTGGCTACAAGCAGCCAATTCACCATTACACCCTCCTGCCTGATTCTGTGAACCTGGAGCTGTCCAAAAATGTGATGCAGCTTCAGAGTGATGTATGTGATCAAAAATCAGCTCCATTTTTAATTCCCATCATGACTGTGTGGCATCACTAACCTTTTGAGGCTAAAAAATTCATTTATATAGTCCAAAACATTATACTGAATTAACAGTAGATTGGGGTGTAAATGACTGGTCTGGAACCATTTATTTTCCAAACATTATGAGAATTATGTTTAGCTATTAAGTTCTAGCACAGTTATCTAGGAAATAACAACCTTTTTAATATCTTTCCATATCTGGCTTATTCCCAGCAAATAAGCATGTATTTACTAATTGATGTAGTCAGATTTTAATTACTGTGATTTTATTTCTCCTGTCAGAGATTGTAGGTTATGTACTAGGTCTAAATACTGACTCTCTCATACTTAAATTTTAATTAAATCTAAATTTCCCCTCAAAAACGAACATATGAGAAGTTTTAAGGCTTTACCTGTTCTATGTGTGTAGACACTATCATTTTTCTTGCCTCACTTTGCTTTTCTTGTTTATTTTTGAAAAGAATCTGTACAAATCTGACTTTAATAACTGGCTGAGAGGAGTTGGCTGGGTCCCAATTCAGTCACTGGATGTAGAAAAGGCCAAGAAAGCCACGGACATTCTCAGTGAGAAGAAATACCGGCAGCACCCCGACCAGCTGAAGTTCTCCATCCCCACGGATGCCATGGAACAAGTGCTGGCCAAGCAAAATGCCAAGACCATGAACAAGGTGGGAAGTTGTTGGATTGACCCAAATTTGGGTCTTTGTCTTGCAAAGTTGTAGGGCAAGGTGCATTCCCATTGGAATTATTAAAATTTCCTATGGGTGTGATGGTTCCTTGGTTAAGACTGGAGAAATCATGGAAGCCTCAAGCTGCTCATAATTAAGGAAGTTTCATTTTCTGTTTCTGAAGAGTAAAGATTTCTCTTTCATGTATGTGATTAAAGATTCCTTCTCCAGGTGTATAGTGCTTTGGTAACTTTTTTTCTATAGGGAGTATTCACAATCGGTAAACTGCAAAAAACCTGGAATTCTGTCAGATTTGTACACATTTCCTTGAAAGTGGAGTTTTTTATGCTTGTCTCTAGTTATCCAGGACAGCACTGATCCTTATTCCGTGTTTGCCATGGAAGGAGTGTCGGTGAAAATAAAAATTCTGCTTCCCATTTAAGCAGGGAAGAAAGCAGACTGGAAACTTCCAGTTTCAATAATTATTAATTATCAAAACATACTTTGCAAATTTCTCAAAATACTAAAGAAAGGAGGAAGATAAGGTTGCTCCTCAACAGCTCTGTTTGTGAAGGTTATTTCTGGTGCTAATAATATTTCTATGAAATATTATTTATTGCAAGTGAGCGGAGTAAAAGCAAACTCTAAGAGTTCAGTACCTTTCCAATGCTAAAAATTCCTTTGTAATTGCAGAGGCTGTACACAGATAAATGGAACAAAGAGAAGACCAGCATTCATGTGATGCCAGACACCCCAGAAATCCTGCAGTGCAAAGTGAACCAGATGACAATGAGTGATGTGAGTTGTGGTGCTCATGGTGGGCGTTCAGAGCCCCGCTGTCATTGTAATGCCTTGTTTGAAAATCCTGAACTTCAGGGTTCTGCCTTCATGACACCCGTTCTCTTTCATATCTGAACTTAGAAACTTTACAGAGCTGGATGGGAGGAGGACAAGAAGAAGGGTTATGACTTGCAGCCAGATGCAATTCCAATAAAAGCAGCCAAAAGCTCCAGGGACATCGCGAGCGACGTGAGTCTGGTTGTGTAATACCATCCCCTGACTTTATTTACATTAAGTTACTAAACCTCAGATCTTGTGACCTGTTTTTTTCCAGTGATAAAACAGAGCTTAATATTGCATTTTTTTAATTGAGCTTTTTGCTGTTCTTTCTCTTCCCTGCTCTCAGTATAAATACAAACTGGCCTATGAGAAGGCCAAAGGGAAGCACATCGGCTTCCGCAGCCTGGAGGACGACCCCAAGCTGGTGCACTTCATGCAGGTGGCCAAGATGCAATCTGACAGGGAGTACAAAAAGGGTTATGAGAAGGCCAAGACCAATTTCCACACTCCAGTTGACATGGTCAGTGTGGTGGCAGCCAAGAAAGCTCAGGAAGTGGCTACAAATGCAAACTACAAGAACTTGATCCACACCTACAACGTCCTCCCTGATGCTATGAGCATTGAGTTGGCCAAAAACATGATGCAGTTACAAAGTGATGTAAGTGAGAGATTCTTCAGCCTTTGCTTTGTGAATACAAAGGTGCTCAGATAACAGAAAAAACCACAGTTTTTAGAAAAAACACTGTAAGATAAATGGTATTATTTTCTTAGAGAAATTAGATCAGGTATATACTAGAATGTAGTAAATTAAGTAAGTTTTTCAACAATTACAGCCATTTTACCTTTCCTAGACTCTGAAATATTAAATTAGAGAATTTGAGCTTAGAAATAAGCACTTTTATGAATATTTACTCCTCACATGTCCCATCAGGCTCTTCAGGAACAATAATTATGTGCAGACCAAGACAGGAAAAGCTTCACTTTTCCTTGATAGATTTTTATCTTGTACTTCCAAATTTATGAACTACTTTATGCTTCATATTGCTTTTTATCTGCTTTCTGCCTGCAGAATCAATACAAAGCAGAGTATGATGAAACTATGAAGGGTGTTGGGTGGCTCCCACTGGGCTCCCTGGAAGCTGAGAAGAACAAAAAAGCCATGGAAATTGTGAGTGAGAAGAACTATCGCCAGCCTCCAGACAAGTTGAAGTATTCTGTTCCTATGGATTCCATGAACATGGTCTTGGCTTTAAATAATGCCAAAATCATGGATGAGGTAAGAAAAAGGTCACCTAAATTCATTTAAGCTTGCAGAAGTAGGAAACAATCCACATCTGATTTAAGAGTTAATCCTGTTGTATGCAGAGCTTTAAAACACAATTTTATTTTATTTTGTAGCTAATGAATATGATTGAAGTGCTAAAATAAAAAGATAAATGTTCCTCCCATGATAGTAACACATCACTGTCAAGGCAGTTTGGAATTGTTTTACTTAATAATAACAAATGTTGAGGTCTCTATTTTTCAAATCCTTCCAGCACAAGTACAAACAAGCCTGGGAAGAAGATAAAAAGAAAGTTCACATCACCCCAGATATTCCACAGATTGCTTTAGCAAAAGCAAATGCATTCAATTTAAGTGAAGTGAGTATTGTTTGTAAGGCCATGACCTTGCTTTTATTTTTTGATTCAGAATAAGTGAGATGAGAGCATGCAAAAGTCTCACCTTGCTAACCTGCAGTAATTTCACAAAACCTATTAATTTTCCTTTTCCCTGCTTCCTTCCCCAAAATTAGATACCCAAAATTGCCAAGAAAAAGCCATGTTCACAATCAGGTTGTGAAATGTTCATGCAGATCATTAAAATACAACAGCTGATAACAACATAGTAGGCTTTTTTATTATTCATGTTTGTTACTGTATTTATTATTTTATTATTGATTATTTTATTTCTCCATGCACAAGGTTTTGAACAGGATTCAAAATGTTTGTAGGTAGCACTATAGATGTTATTTTGCTAAAGGATGGCATTATAGACAGGTTTTGGTAGCCAGTTGTTAAATCTGCATATGCTCAATAAAATTTTGCTTGTAATTATGAACATCTACAATGTAGGCAGGAACAGACATTTTTATCTCTTTTTATTTTTTAAGCTGACATCCCTATAGATGTAACTTTTGGCCAATATTTTCTGCGTGTGGGAAACGTGTCAATTTTTGCCTTTTTTAAAAGGCGTTTCCTTTTCTTTTTGCAGAAAATGTACAGATCTTCATTTGAAGAAACCAGGAAGAAAGGATATGATCTCAGGGCTGATGCTATTCCTGTCAAAGCTGCCAAAGCTTCCAGGGATATTGCCAGTGATGTAAGTTCTTGGGAGAAAAAACGGGCAGGGACACCTTCCACCATCCCAGGGTGTTCCAACCTGGGCTTGGACACTTCCAGGGATCCAGCTTCTCTGGGAATCTGTGCCAGGGCCTCACCACCCTCACAGGGAAGAATTTTTATCCTTAATTTCTAATCTAAAAGAATTAAAGTCACTGTTTCTGTTCTCTTCCAGTATAAATACAAATTAGGCTATGAACAAGACAAGGGCAAACTCGTTGGCTTCCGCAGCCTCCAGGATGACCCCAAACTTGTCCATTGCATGCAAGTGGCCAAGATGCAGTCAGACAGGGAGTACAAGAAGGCCTATGAGACGAGCAAGACCCATTACCAGACACCTTCTGATGCCCTCAGCGTGGTGGCAGCCAAGGAGGCCCAGGACCGTGTCACCAACACCAACTACAAACGCCTGATCCACCAGTACATGCTCCTGCCAGATGCAATGAGTTTGGAGCTGTACAGGAACATGAATCAGATCCAGAGTGATGTAAGTTTTCTTTTTGTGGCTTTTGTTTTTCCATTGTGGCTGCAGTTTGGAAAGAACAGGTTTATCTTGTGTGAGATGTCTTCTTCTTGTGGTTTTTGTTTTTGCCTCATGGCTGCGTGTTGGAAAGAATGAGATTGTTTTGTATGAGCTGTTTGTACATTGCAAACTTGATTTTGTGTCCTGTTTGGCAGAATGAGTACAAGCAGGATTACAAGGAGTGGTTCAGGGGGATTGGTTGGAGTCCCATTGGTTCTCTGGACGTGGAGAAATCCAAGAAAGCCACGGAGATTGCGAGTGATCGGAAATACCGCCAGCACCCCAGCATGTTCCCCTTCACCAAACAGAACGATGCCATGGACCTGGTCCTTGCAAAGCAGAATGCAAATATCATGAACAAAGTGAGTATTTAGGGGAAAAGCCAGGCAGGCATTCTCATGTAATCCATTCCTGTTGTTGTTGAGTCACAAAACGACACAATGGACTTTAGTTCTTCGTGTAGAAAGGCAAAAAGCCCTTTATTGACAAACCTAACTCAATATATAGGGCACATCATAGAAAACAAATTTCCATTGGTTGCCATTCTGACTCCATAATGCCATAGGCTAAAAAGGATAAACAATTAGTCTAAACCAATAATAAGTGATCAGGCACAGGTGCAGTTAGTTATCATATTGTTGAACATTCTTGCTCTATGTTGATGTTAAGCTAGCTTGAGAACATGGATTGTTTGATCCAATGTGTGAGAATTTTTTGTTTCTCACAGACACTGCTTCATGGCTGCAACTTGAGAATTTTCTCTGTTCTAATTCTTCATATAGCATCCACACATTCCAATAACCACTCTGTAAATCTCTGTCACACCTTTTTGTGGCAGCATGCCCCTGGGAAAAACAACTGTCACAGGTTCCTCTTTTTTTTTTTTTTTTTTTTTTTCTCATTTTTCTCCAACCTCTGTTTTTCCCATTCTTATATAGAAATGACTGGACCTGAGAATTTTGATAGTTGGTTTCTATTAGAAGCAAGACCAGATAATAATTGAGCTGATTCTGGATTAGAGCATTATGTAGTAAAATAAATCTGAGTCAGGACCTTCACCTTTTTACTCATCCATATCCAAATGGAAGGGTGAAAACCCTGCAAGAACCATCTTTTGTCATTTATATTAGCACATCTGATGTAACTTTCTGTCCACAGCATGCTTACACTCAAGCCTGGGAGAAGGATAAAACTCAGGTCCATGTGATGCCAGACACACCAGATATTCTACAGGCCAAACAGAACAAGACAAACTACAGTCAGGTAGAGTATTTTAATACTTCTAATCAACAGTTTAAATTAACATCTACTGGGGATTTAGAACACAGGCAAGAATTTTGTGTGGGTAATATTTTCAGAATAAAATAAGTACCAGCTTCAGGCTAGCATACAAACAGATTAAATTGCATTATAACGTGTGTAAAATACAAGTCCTGCTTTTGAAATCTGGAAGTGCATAGTCTGTACGCTATGCTTAGTATAGAAATCAGTCATGTTAAAAATTCCTTACTGTAAAATCACAAGTTAATTGTCTATATTTTTAACTTAAGCTATGGGGAGAAGTAGATGCAGTGATTCCAGCTTTTCTCTCAGCTTTAAGATAGGAGAAAGTAACAATTGTGCCGGTAGAAAACACTCAGGTTTTGCTTTGCATCATTGCTCAGAGGCAAATCTTTGATTTAAGAATGCCTGTGCTTTAAATCAATTGTGCACAAACTGACCTGACTGTTAAATGGCTTCATGAAAGCCTTATTAATTATAATTTTATTAAGCCAATCAAAAGGTGTTCTGTTATCTCAGATATATATGTTTCAAACTCTCCAGATATGTTTCAAATCCTCAAGATAAGCTGTAGTAGGAAGCTGCTAAATAGTGAAAAATTTAGTTTTTTCACTAAATAATTCAGTAAATAGTGAATTATTTAGTCCCTATCCTAAGCCTTAGAAGACCAGCATTCCTTGTTTATGAGTTTCCCATTTCTCATTTCCCATTCTAGCAGCCCTTCTCTCATAACTGAAGCCTGTGAGGTGACCAGAATTTGGTGCTATGGATCATTACTGTGCCTAAATAGCAGGTGACATACCTATTACTGGTTTTCATTAATGTTGTTTTCAATTTTAGAAACTGTACAAGCTTGGCTGGGAGGAAATGATAAAGAAAGGCTATGACCTCACACCTGAAGCCATGTCAGTAAAAGCTGCCAAAGCTTCGAGGGACATTGCCAGTGATGTAAGCAGCATTTTTAACTCCATGTGACACACATTGATCTGGTTGTTATAACCTACAGAGTCCCACTAAATTGAAATACACCTCTCTGCTAAGGTGTGGCTTGGAGTCAAAACCAACATTGCTGACCAAACTCCTTCCTGAGCTTTTTTTTGGTCAAATTTAACAAGGGTTTCTCTGGCACCTTAACAAGTCCAAAGTTTGGTCCATCCATGACATGGCTGGTCATAAAAGGGGAAGAGTTTTCTGCTCTTTTGGCTGCTTCATTTTCAGAGCAGCAGCAAATTTGGTCCAATTAGCTGAGCCCAGTGCCTATGCAGAGAAATCCTCATTACAGCTCTGAAACAGATGTGGTGACACATGGACTGCTCTTACCATAGCTTGGTACAAATACAGCTCCAGCATTTGTGGAAGAGATTTTATTAATCATTAGGAAATGTTTCCAGTGCTTAAATATCTTAATGTTTCATTATTATTCATTGTTGATGATGTTATCCATCAAAATATTTCGGTGTGTCAGTGTCAGGGAGCTCTGAACAGTGGGAATGTGTGGATCAGATGGCACAGGAGACCGTTCCTGCTGCCATGCTCTCTTCTTTTCCAAGGATTCTTTCTTTCCCAGGGACAGCATTCATTGCTACCAAGCGATTCACGTTTTTTAATCAAGGGGCTGCAAAACTTTACATGAGATGCCACAGCACCTTGTTTATTTACAGAATCCTAGAATCTTGGAAGGGTTTGGGTTGGAAGGGACGTTAGGGATTATTCAGTTCCACCCTTGCTGTGGGCAGGGCCACCCTCCACTATCCCAGGCTGCTCCAATCCCCATCCAACCTGGCCTTGGACACTTCCAAGGGTAATTTCATGAGGATACATTGGTATTTTGCTCATATATTTTACCCCTTTATGTTTGTTGGTGTGGTCTGAGTGGTGCCACCTTTGCCGTTGCAGTTCAAGTACAAAGAAGGATACCGCAAGCAGCAGGGACACCACATCGGCTTCCGCAGCTTGCAGGATGACCCCAAGATGTTGTGGTCCATGCAAGTGGCTAAAATGCAGAGTGAGAGGGAGTACAAGAAGGACTTTGAAAAGTGGAAGACCAAGTTCAACATGCCCGTGGATATGCTGGGCTTCCTTCTGGCTAAGAAGTGTCAGGAGCTGGTCAGTGATGTGGACTACAAACACATACTGCACCGCTGGACTTGTCTGCCTGACCAGGTCGATGTCACTGAGGCAAAGAGGGTCAACGAACTGCAGAGTGATGTAAGCTCCCTCTGGGTCTAATTCACTTATTTTCATGTGAAGTTATTACTGCTTATTGGAAAGCATCTCTGATAATTCGCTTTTGATATCAGTATCGATCAGGTTGGAGCTAAACTGCCAGTTTAGACTCTTCATAGGCTTTAATCAATGAACAGTGAAATAATCTGCTATGGTTTTGATTTTCATCCTTAACAGAACCTGTATAAGTCAGACCTACAGTGGCTCAGAGGCATTGGATGGAGTCCTTTGGGATCTCTGGAATCCGAAAAGAACAAGAAAGCTTCTGAAATATTGAGTGAGAAGAAGTACAGGCAGCACCCAGACACTATTAAGTTCACAAGTATCCCAGATGCCATGGATATCGTTTTGGCAAAATCTAATGCCAAAAATAGGAGTGATGTAAGTTGCCTCTAGAGACAGAACATGGGATTCAATAAGGGAATACATTAATATACATTTTAAAAAGGATCTCTGTATCCCAACCTGTAAAATATACAAGTAGCAGGTGTTTATAGTCAGGGCCTCACTGCTCTTTGTGCCTTGTTAAGAAGATGTTGAGTGCTGGTAATTTATTCAGTACAACTGCAAATAAGACCTTTAGTAGGCAGTACATAAATATACTGCCTTAATGCTTTTCCTTGACATTGCACCAACGTAGAGAAGAAAAAAAGGTTTTATTTCAGTAAGAAGTCATTGTATTTTTTGATTTTACTACCTTGCCTTGTTTACATCCCTAGTTCTTGCTTAGTACATCTTTGCTTTGCTAATGCAGAGGAAAGGTGAACTGAAATTACTGCTGTGCACGTGAGCCTTGGGTCAGACCAGGTTTTTGTTTGTGTCTCTTTCAGATACTCTACAGGGAAGCTTGGAACAAAGACAAGACTCAGGTTCACATCATGCCTGATACTCCTGAAATTTTGCTGGCTAAATCAAACTTGATTAACACAAGTGATGTAAGTTTGCATTTGAAACTTGGTATAGAGAATCACAGGGCTGTATTACTCACCTCTACAAATAGCTCTGGGAATCATTCAGATTAATATGTTTGCTAAAATAAAATTTTGATCTTCAATGAAATAATCAGAAAACATTTACATTTTAATTATAAGATATTTTATATCAAAGGTTATAAAATGCATATCATTAATAGCAGGGTATGGAGTTTAATTTGATTAATTAAACTGTGTTTAGAAACCAATTCTTTCTTTTCAACAGTCAGAGGTGGAGAGTTGTAACATTGAAAAACTCTCTAGGGAGTTTTATCTGCATTAATTCCTTTGAAACCTTCTCCAACAGAAACGTTACAAGGTAGGATATGAAGAGCTGAAGAAAAAAGGCTATGACCTCCCTCCTGATGCCATCCCCCTCCAGGCAGCCAAGGCATCCCGAGACATAGCCAGCGAGGTGAGTCCTGCAGAGGGAAAATCAGTGGGGCACAGAAGGGGCACATAAAATAAAAATAAAACCATTTTGGATAAAAACGGTTTGTATTTAACAGAAGGGAGATATGTAAAATTTTAACAGTGTAATGTTGCTGCCCACCTCAAATGTCGTGTAATTCTTGATGGTGTAAAGTTAATTAAATTAAATAAAATAAATTAAAGATGATGGTATATAATTATGAGAAATCCTGTAACATCTCCTGGATGTTACTGACACCTGAAGTGGCTCCCTGGAAACAGAGCCCAGACAGGAGTGAGGGAATAAAGGTGGAGATTGATCTGAGAGGCCTTCAAAGGCTCAACCTGGGGAGCCAGAGGCTGCTCTCACAATGGAGCCCAAGATGGGCCCTGAGTCACGAGTTCTTCACCCCTTTAGAGCTTTGCTCCATTTGCAGATCAGCATCAATTCCCCAATTCAAACTTTAGCTAATGATGGCATTGCCCCCAGTTTACCCCCCCCTTCTCAAGGTGTTGGGTTGCACATTGTGGGCCCAGGACAGTCTGGGTGTCCTTGGAGAGCAGCCTGGGAGAGGCTTTGTTATGGCCAGCTTAACATGAGAGCAGCAGCTCACAGGTGCCAGGACACTTCAGAGTTACACACTGACTACTACAGGATTTAAAAATGTAAGGGTTCAAATCCAAGGCATCATTACAAGAAACACTAAAAATGCTGGGAAAATAACAAGTGAATTAAAATACGTTAGATGCAAGATGATTAACCACTATACTATAAAGAAGGAAACTGAAATGGCAGCTTGGCAAGAGGTGGTAATTGTTGCTTCTGTGTCCAATTAGTACAAATACAAAACCGCATACAGAAAACAGCTGGGCCACCACATCGGGGCCAGGAACATTGAGGATGACCCCAAGATGATGTGGTCAATGCACGTGGCCAAGATCCAGAGTGACAGGGAGGACAAGAAGGACTTTGAGAAGGCCAAGACGCACTTCAGCAGCCCCGTGGACATGCTGGGAGTGGTGCTGGCCAAGAAATGCCAGGAGCTGGTCAGTGATGCCGATTACCGGCACCCTCTGCACCGCTGGACCTGCCTGCCTGACCAGAACGACGTTGTCCATGCCAAGACAGTGTATGACCTGCAGAGTGATGTGAGTTGTTCTGCCCTGGCCTTGGGCTGTCTGTCCTGTGTTCTGTTCTAGTTATGAAGGAGGGGTCTGTGTGGCAGGGGAAGGGTAATGGAGTCAAGTTTTTTTCTGGAGAACCAGCAGCTGGGGAAGACAAACCCTGGGTGCAGTGAAGAATGGTATGAAGAGCCTTAGGAGATGGGTACAAACACTGAATGGGTGCCTGGTGGGTTGACCCAGGGGAACATGTTCCATACAGGAGAACGTCCCATGATAGGAGTTGGGGTTGCTTGGACTGAGGAAGTTGCTGAGATGATTGTGTCGTATCCTCTCCTTCCAGAACATGTACAAGTCTGACCTGCAGTGGCTGAGGGGCATTGGCTGGTCCCCAATTGGATCATTGGATGCTGAGAAGAACAAGAGGGCCAGTGAGATCCTGAGTGACAAGAAGTATCGTCAGCACCCAGACACCATCAAATTCACGAGCCTTCCTGACTCAATGCCCATGGTGCTGGCAAAGCACAACTCCAAAATCATGGACCAGGTAAGATTTCCTCATGTCTGCATCGTGAAGCCAAACAATGCCTTCCTTTCTCAAGACATTGGTCCTTCCATGGCCCAAGCTGTGCAAGGGGAATGTTGGCTCCTTTTGCCTCAGGGATTTGTGCTCCTGGTTTGAGATAAAACTCTGTTTTGTGTTGGTGGAGCGGTAATGTGGTGCAATGTGGAAAAGGGTGAAGGATTAGGAAGTTTTGGGGAAAGGAAGGGTATTCCTGGGTCAATGCAAAAGTAGAGGCCCCTTGCTTTGGTTCATGGAGCAGATTTGCTCTGAGTTTGTTCCTGAGCCCTTGTGATCTTGTTTCCTGTCCTCCTCGTTTTCCAGCGCTCGTACATCTCAGCCTGGGAGAAGGACAAAACCAGCATTCACATCATGCCCGACACCCCTGGGATCCTGCTGGCCCAGCAGAACAAAGTGAACTTCAGTGAGGTGGGTGGTTGTTGAGGGTGCAGTGGCCGTCCCTGGGCGCTGCCGTGGCCCAGGCAGCAGCGTTGTCTGAGGCCATGGTGGTGTCTGTTGCAGAAACTGTACAAGCAGGCGATGGAGGAGGAGAAGAAGAAGGGCTACGACATGCGGGCAGATGCCATTCCCATCAAGTCTGCAAAAGCTTCCCGGGACATTGCCAGTGATGTGAGTGCTCTGCAGCCCTTCTGGCACAGGCTGTCACACGGGTGCCACGTGCTGGCTGTTGAACCCAGTGTTTGCAGTGTTTGACCCAAATGGAGGCAACAGATCCATTATCTGTCACTGCCATTCAGTTGTCCATCAATGTTTTGTTTCTGCACTGTCCAGCTGTAGCTGTCCCTGCAAGTTATGGGTGTGCACTCTTGCAAGGGAAGGCCCAGGTGATGTGGAAGAGTAGCTGTGAGAGCTGGGTGATGATCATAGCCCAAAGCAGAGTCCCTCCTGGGCTTGTGACTGCATCTTCTCATGCAACAGCCTGGAATTCTGAGGTGTTGGGCTGCCCTTAGCACTGCCAGTCTGCATGGCCCTGACTCTGCAGCTACACAGCTGAGCTGGGCATGAGGAAAGAAAACTGTAACCAAGTTTTCATTTAAAAATTAGAGCTGTATAAAGAGGCATAATTCTTTGTTAGTCTTAGGTATTAATACAAAATTGCATTCCTGTATATGTTTGCTCTCTTTATTTAATCTTCCCAGTAAGTCTCTGTGTAGTTACATTTTATTGCTTCAGTAGTTTGAGTAAAAGTTGATTTGGCCATCATGCTTGAAGATCAGTAAATGATTCTTTATGTAGGGGGTATTTATTGAACTTTAGGTCTTTGGTAGAGCTTCCATGATTTGGTGACTTTTCTTCTGCTTAGTTCCTGATCAGTAGCTCTTAATATACAGGCCAGGGAGAGTCTTGGAAAATGTGAGTTTTATCAGAAGGATAATGTCTAAATTCTTCTGTAGTTGTACACTGCAGGTCATCAGCTGAACACTTTCTCACTCTAAAATCTCTGTAATTTGAACAGATAAATTCGCTTGAGGTGGTGCCACAGGGGTTACTGGGAATGTAAAAAACCCCAAAATAATACTCTGCATACTGTTCTTTCCTGCAGTACAAGTACAAGGAAGGGTATCGGAAGCAGCTGGGCCACCACATCGGGGCCAGGAACATTGAGGACGACCCCAAGATGATGTGGTCGATGCACGTGGCCAAGATCCAGAGTGACAGGGAGTACAAGAAAGCCTTTGAGAAGTCCAAGACACACTTCAGCAGCCCCGTGGACATGCTGGGAGTGGTGCTGGCCAAGAAATGCCAGGAGCTGGTGAGCGACATTGATTACCGGCACCCTCTGCACCGCTGGACCTGCCTGCCCGACCAGAACGACGTTGTCCACGCCAAGACAGTGTACGACCTGCAGAGTGATGTGAGTTGTTCTTTGTGCATCTCCTGTGTTCTGCTCTACTGTTGGAGGAGGGATCTGAGTGTCAGGGAAAGGGGAGAGTATTCAAATCCTTGTCTTCTGGAGAACCAAGTGATGGCACATCTTGAATACGGATGAAAATGGTATGAAGAGCCCTAGGAGATGGGTATCAACAACGAATGGGTGCCTGGTGGGTTGACCCAGTGGAATGTGGCCCATTAAGCAGAGTTTCCTGTGATAGGAGATGAGGTTGCTTGGAGTGAGGAATTTCCTGAGTTGCTTTGTGTCCTTCTCTGTCCTTGCAGAATGTGTACAAGTCTGACCTGCAGTGGCTGAGGGGCATTGGCTGGTCCCCAATTGGATCATTGGATGCTGAGAAGAACAAGAGGGCCAGTGAGATCCTGAGTGACAAGAAGTATCGTCAGCACCCAGACACCATCAAATTCACGAGCCTTCCTGACTCGATGCCCATGGTGCTGGCAAAGCACAACTCCAAAATCATGGACCAGGTAAGATATCCTCATGTCTGCATCCTGAAGGAAATGAACACCTTCCTTTTTCAGGACATTAGTCTATATCCTTCCATGGCCCAAATTGTGAGGGGAGGCTGCATCCATCTTGCCTCAGGGATTTGTGCTCCTGGTTTGAGATAAAACTGTTTTGTGTGGGTTGAGAGATAATGGGGAAGAAAAAAGGGTGCACCATTGGAAACCTTGGGGAAAAGAAGGGTGTTCCTGGGTCAGCACAAAAGTAGAGGCCCCTTGCTTTAGTTTCATGGAGCAGATCTTTTTGTTGAGTTTGTTTCCCTGAGGCTGTGTGATCTTACCTCCCTCTGTCCTCCTCGTTTTCCAGCGCTCGTACATCTCAGCCTGGGAGAAGGACAAAACCAGCATTCACATCATGCCCGACACCCCTGGGATCCTGCTGGCCCAGCAGAACAAAGTGAACTTCAGTGAGGTGGGTGGTTGTTGAGGGTGCAGTGGCCGTCCCTGGGCGCTGCCGTGGCCCAGGCAGCAGCGTTGTCTGAGGCCATGGTGGTGTCTGTTGCAGAAACTGTACAAGCAGGCGATGGAGGAGGAGAAGAAGAAGGGCTACGACATGCGGGCAGATGCCATTCCCATCAAGTCTGCAAAAGCTTCCCGGGACATTGCCAGTGATGTGAGTGCTCTGCAGCCCTTCTGGCACAGGCTGGGGCTGAATTCTTTCTCACTCTGAAGTCTCTGTGGCTTTCAACTACTGTGTTTTCTGGAGGTGGTGCCAGAGAGGCTTTTGGGACCATAACAACCCCCTAAAGTGACACTCAGTGAACATTTTCTTCTGCCCATAGTACAAGTACAAGGAAGGGTATCGGAAGCAGCTGGGCCACCACATCGGGGCCAGGAACATTGAGGACGACCCCAAGATGATGTGGTCGATGCACGTGGCCAAGATCCAGAGTGACAGGGAGTACAAGAAAGCCTTTGAGAAGTCCAAGACGCACTTCAGCAGCCCCGTGGACATGCTGGGAGTGGTGCTGGCCAAGAAATGCCAGGAGCTGGTCAGTGATGCCGATTACCGGCACCCTCTGCACCGCTGGACCTGCCTGCCCGACCAGAACGACGTTGTCCATGCCAAGACAGTGTACGACCTGCAGAGTGATGTGAGTTGTTCCTTTATTGGCTGTGGTGCAACCACAAGTCTCTCTTGTGTTCTGTTCCTCTGCTGGAAGAGGTCCAGGTGGGGAACGTAAGCCTTGGCTGATGCTGAGGGACTGAGGTTGTGTTGTGGCACTTCCTGCCATGCACAGTCAGGGATGATGTTTGTCTGGGTTTATTATTTATGGTCATGGAAGGACCCTTTTTTGCCATGAATATTTTAATGGGTGAGTTGCAGCTGGGGTCTTCAGTACAGTAAGGCAAGGGAAGGGCAATAGAGTTAAATATTTGCTTTTGGAGGAGCAATAGTGGTAACGGTAAGCTCTGGGTGCAGTGGTACATGGAACAAAGGGAGGTGTAAGGCACCTCCCATGCCTCTGCCAGCTGCAAAATTCCAAACAAGGCATTGCTGGGATTACAAAGAAGATGGAGAAGGAGGCTGGTGGATTCCTTGACAGGTACCTGTGCTGTTGAAAGAGTGGGGAGCCAGGTCTGATCTTAACGGGAGTGCCATTCCTGCTGGTGGGTTGACCAAAGGGAACCTGTTACGTTTGGTACAGCTTCCCGTGGTAGAAGATGAGGTTGCTTGGAGTGAAAAATTTCCTGAGTTTGTGTCCTTTCCTCTCCTTGCAGAATGTGTACAAGTCTGACCTGCAGTGGCTGAGGGGCATTGGCTGGTCCCCAATTGGATCATTGGATGCTGAGAAGAACAAGAGGGCCAGTGAGATCCTGAGTGACAAGAAGTATCGTCAGCACCCAGACACCATCAAATTCACGAGCCTTCCTGACTCGATGCCCATGGTGCTGGCAAAGCACAACTCCAAAATCATGGACCAGGTGAGATATCTTCATGTCTGCATCCTGAAGGAAATGAACACCTTCCTTTTTCAGGACATTAGTCTATGTCCTTCCATGGCCCAAATTCTTCAAGGGGGATGCTGCATCCATCTTGCCTCAGGGATTTGTGCTCCTGGTTTGAGATAAAACTCTTTTGGAACAGTAATGGGGTACAGGGTGGAAAAGAAAAGGGTGTAGCATTGGAAACCTTGGGGAAAGGAAGGGTATTCCTGGGTGAATGCAAAAGTAGAGGCCCCTTGCTTTGGTTTCATGGAGCAGATCTTTTTGTTGAGTTTGTTTCCCTGAGGCTGTGTGATCTTACCTCCCTCTGTCCTCCTCGTTTTCCAGCGCTCGTACATCTCAGCCTGGGAGAAGGACAAAACCAGCATTCACATCATGCCCGACACCCCTGGGATCCTGCTGGCCCAGCAGAACAAAGTGAACTTCAGTGAGGTGGGTGGTTGTTGAGGGTGCAGTGGCCGTCCCTGGGCGCTGCCGTGGCCCAGGCAGCAGCGTTGTCTGAGGCCATGGTGGTGTCTGTTGCAGAAACTGTACAAGCAGGCGATGGAGGAGGAGAAGAAGAAGGGCTACGACATGCGGGCAGATGCCATTCCCATCAAGTCTGCAAAAGCTTCCCGGGACATTGCCAGTGATGTGAGTGCTCTGCAGCCCTTCTGGCACAGGCTGGGGCTGAATCTTTTCTCACTCTGAAGTCTCTGTGGCTTCCAGTGCTGTGTTTTCTGGAGGTGGTGCCAGAGAGGCTTTTGGGACCATAACAACCCCCTAAAGTGACACTCAGTGAACATTTTCTTCTGCCCATAGTACAAGTACAAGGAAGGGTATCGGAAGCAGCTGGGCCACCACATTGGGGCCAGGAACATCGAGGACGACCCCAAGATGATGTGGTCAATGCACGTGGCCAAGATCCAGAGTGACAGGGAATACAAGAAAGCCTTTGAGAAGTCCAAGACTCACTTCAGCAGCCCCGTGGACATGCTGGGAGTGGTGCTGGCCAAGAAATGCCAGGAGCTGGTCAGTGATGCCGATTACCGGCACCCTCTGCACCGCTGGACCTGCCTGCCTGACCAGAACGACGTTGTCCATGCCAAGACAGTGTACGACCTGCAGAGTGATGTGAGTTGTTCTTTGTGGCTGTATGGCATCCTTCTGTTGTCTGTTCTACTGTTGGAGGAGGTCTGTGGGGCAAGGGATCTCAAATCCCATTTTTTCTCGAGAACCAAGAGTTGGCAAAGGCAAGAAATTATGCAGCTGAGAATGGCGTGATGGGTCTTAGGAGATTCGATAAAAGGCTCCTCCAATATCTCTGCCAGCTGTGGATTGTCAAATGGGGCAGGTCTTTGCTGGGAATACTAAGAAGATATAGGGAGAAAGTTTTTGGATTGCCTGATAGCCATTTGTGGAGCTGCAGGAGTGGGCAGACAGGTTGCTGGAAGCTGAGTTTATCGTTATTCTCTTTTGTGGCACAGCCTGGTGGGTTGACCAAAGGGGAACAGGCTGGGTTAAGCAGAGTTTCCTGTGATAGGAGATGAGGTTGCTTGGAGTGAGGAATTTCCTGAGTTGCTTTGTGTCCTTCTCTGTCCTTGCAGAATGTGTACAAGTCTGACCTGCAGTGGCTGAGGGGCATTGGCTGGTCCCCAATTGGATCATTGGATGCTGAGAAGAACAAGAGGGCCAGTGAGATCCTGAGTGACAAGAAGTATCGTCAGCACCCAGACACCATCAAATTCACGAGCCTTCCTGACTCGATGCCCATGGTGCTGGCAAAGCACAACTCCAAAATCATGGACCAGGTAAGATATCCTCATGTCTGCATCCTGAAGGAAATGAACACCTTCCTTTTTCAGGACATTAGTCTATATCCTTCCATGGCCCAAATTGCGAGGGGAGGCTGCATCCATCTTGCCTCAGGGATTTGTGCTCCTGGTTTGAGATAAAACTGTTTTGTGTGGGTTGAGAGATAATGGGGAAGAAAAAAGGGTGCACCATTGGAAACCTTGGGGAAAAGAAGGGTGTTCCTGGGTCAGCACAAAAGTAGAGGCCCCTTGCTTTAGTTTCATGGAGCAGATCTTTTTGTTGAGTTTGTTTCCCTGAGGCTGTGTGATCTTACCTCCCTCTGTCCTCCTCGTTTTCCAGCGCTCGTACATCTCAGCCTGGGAGAAGGACAAAACCAGCATTCACATCATGCCCGACACCCCTGGGATCCTGCTGGCCCAGCAGAACAAAGTGAACTTCAGTGAGGTGGGTGGTTGTTGAGGGTGCAGTGGCCGTCCCTGGGCGCTGCCGTGGCCCAGGCAGCAGCGTTGTCTGAGGCCATGGTGGTGTCTGTTGCAGAAACTGTACAAGCAGGCGATGGAGGAGGAGAAGAAGAAGGGCTACGACATGCGGGCAGATGCCATTCCCATCAAGTCTGCAAAAGCTTCCCGGGACATTGCCAGTGATGTGAGTGCTCTGCAGCCCTTCTGGCACAGGCTGGGGCTGAGTCTTTTCTCACTCTGAAGTCTCAATGGCTTCCAGTGCTGTGTTTTCTGGAGGTGGTGCCAGAGAGGCTTTTGGGACCATAACAACCCCCTAAAGTGACACTCAGTGAACATTTTCTTCTGCCCATAGTACAAGTACAAGGAAGGGTATCGGAAGCAGCTGGGCCACCACATTGGGGCCAGGAACATCGAGGACGACCCCAAGATGATGTGGTCGATGCACGTGGCCAAGATCCAGAGTGACAGGGAGTACAAGAAAGCCTTTGAGAAGTCCAAGACGCACTTCAGCAGCCCCGTGGACATGCTGGGAGTGGTGCTGGCCAAGAAGTGCCAGGAGCTGGTCAGTGATACCGATTACAGGCACTACCTGCATGAATGGACCTGTCTGCCTGACCAGAACGATGTGATCCATGCTAGGCAAGCCTATGACCTCCAGAGTGATGTGAGTACTTGCTGATAAGCCCTGGATTACTGAAATGTTTGTAATTTCCTTGGACTATGAACTATGCAAGTTGCTCTCATATTGTATTTTTTCTCATTGTTTTTCTTTCCCTGTTCCCAGCAAGGTTATTGGATTTTGAGGAGTGAATGAATCTTTGTGTAAGGGCATTATAAGGGTTTATATACAGCCAAACAGCAGAATTAATTTCATGTAATCCATCATAATAGGCATTTGTAATACATTTGAATGGTGATTAGGATATAAAGGGGAAATTTTTCACTGCTGCCTTTATATTTTGTAACAGAACTGCTACAAGTCTGACCTGGAATGGCTGCGGGGCATTGGTTGGGTCCCGATTGGTTCCTTGGAAGTTGAGAAGGCCAAGAAGGCAGGGGAGATCCTGAGTGACAAAATTTACCGCCAGCATCCAGACACCATCAAGTTCACCAGCATCCCAGATTCCCTCCCAATGGTGTTGGCCAAGCAGAATGCAGACACCATGAACAAGGTGAGTCTGGATTTGATCAGGTAACACATCCACAATCTCTGCCTAAGCCTGTGAGACAGGACTAGGACCACAGACCTGTGCTTGTGCTGTGAGATTCCAGCACAGTAAGGCTGCAAAAGTGTAACTTCTATTCTTGGTAATGCATGTGTAACTTACTTTCATCAAGAGCTGATTTAATAATATGTTCACAAAATAATTACTAAGTTAATTAATCGCAATTAGCAGTTGTGAATGTCTCCAAACATTCTGCTGTTTTTTTCCTGCAGCGTTTGTATACTGAAGCCTGGGATAAAGACAAGACACAAATCCACATCATGCCTGACACGCCTGAAATCACCCTGGCCAGAGAGAACAAGAAAAACTACAGTCAGGTGAGTGTGGGAGCTCTCCAAATGTAACTGCTCTGTGTCATGGCTGGATCAGGAATGTTCTGGGAAACCCTCTATGGATGACACCATGAGTTTCCTTAAGTAACTCCCATATTCATCAAAAAAATTGTGACTTTAAAACCATTGTTTGTATATTTGTAGCAGTGCATACATAGAGCAGTGAGCACTGGTGAGAAGACATTCCATGAATTCCACGCAAGTTGCGTGTTTCCACTGAGTTTTTGGCAGTAATTTCTCCCAGTGTGTGTAATGTTGGGAAAGTAAAAATTAATACCAAAAAGGTAATTTTCAGCACAATTCTAAAAAGCTGTGATGCCAATGTTCAATGTTATTTTAGGAAAATAAATTCAGCCATGAATTTTATTTATATATTTAGGAAAATAAATAAGCCATGTCAGTGGCTTTAAAAATGAAGTTGCACTCCACTTATATAGAAAAAAACTTTAGCTCTAAATTGCAGTCAATATTACATTATTTAAAGCAGTAAAATAAAAATTAATTAACATATGTATTTAGCAAAGGTCTTCCTTTGACATGAATTTGTATCAGCTACTGATCTGAGGCTTTGAGTTAAAGGCAGATAAAACTGGGTGTAATAAATCTGAACACAATTATTAGATCTACTTCCAAGCAAGTTGTTTTGCATAGAACATAATATATGGAACTTATATGAGTCCCATTGTTTAATTCTTCATCCAGAAACAATACAGACAGGCCATGGAAGATGCAAAGAAGAAAGGCTATGACTTGAGAGCTGATGCCATCCCCATCCAAGCAGCAAAAGCATCCAGACAAATTGCCAGTGATGTAAGAATTTACTTTTCTGCTTTTTTCCATGTTGACATATCTTCTCTGTAACCTGAAAGTTATCAGCTGGATTCTGTAAAAGGCACTGCAGTTAAACTGTGAGGTTAAGTAATAGATTTTTGCAAGTAAATTATTATGTATGTTTAAAAAAATTAATGTTGAAAATTATAAGAACAATATAATGCTGCTATCATGATAGTTGTATAGCTCATATAAACCCTATATGGTAAGTAAGTATTTAGAGTATGTGTATCACTGTATGAAATGAGGATTAAATGCATTTAAAAAGACCAGGATTATCTCTCACTAATATTAGTGAAGTGAATTTCTTCAAGGAACAAAATGATAAAAATTTTTTCTTTAGCATTCTAACTCAAATAGCAAAAAACTCTAGCCCTAGAATCCTAGAATATTATTAGCATGAGAACTCATTTGCCTGCTGTTTTTTAATGGTAGGTTATGGATAAGTTTGGAAAGGTTATTGTTAGAAATATTTAATATGAGTAACTGATATGTAGAGGTGACACAGAAATGCAATAATTTGGTTTGTGTTTCAGTACAAGTACAAGGAAGGGTATCGGAAGCAGCTGGGCCACCACATCGGGGCCAGGAACATCGAGGACGACCCCAAGATGATGTGGTCGAGGCACGTGGCCAAGATCCAGAGTGACAGGGAGTACAAGAAGGACTTTGAGAAGTCCAAGACGCACTTCAGCAGCCCCGTGGACATGCTGGGAATTGTGCTGGCCAAGAAGTGCCAGGAGCTGGTGAGCGACGTTGACTACCGGCACTACCTGCACCAGTGGATCTGCCTGCCCGACCAGAACGACGTGATCCACGCCAAGCAAGCCTACGACCTCCAGAGTGATGTGAGTTCCCTGGCATTTGAGTTTTGATGAGGACTGTATTTGATATTTTACATAGTTGGATCAGGCCATTTTATCCCCATGTGGTAGAACCAACTTTTTGAGTTTTATTTTTAAGTTCTTGGCCAATTGAAACTCAGCTCTCCAATAGGATGGGTTAATTAATTAATAATTAAATGAAATCCTCTAACTCCAGAATTGCTATCTATCATTGGCCCTTCTGTGAAATTTGGAGAATAGTTTCATTCTTAATGTAGATGAAATGCAGTTGTTTTCCTGTATTTTCTCTTCAGCTTTGAATTTATTTAAATTAGTTGATTAGGTTGATAGTGAGGTTACTTATTGGTGAATTATTCACCATCTGAGTCGCATTATTATTATTATTACTGATAGAATAATCTATGTGGGTGACTTTTTTTTTTTTATCTTTAACAGAACTGCTACAAATCTGACCTGGAATGGCTGCGGGGCATTGGTTGGGTGCCAATTGGTTCTTTGGAAGTTGAGAAAGCCAAGAGAGCAGGGGAGATCCTGAGTGACAAGATTTACCGTCAGCATCCGGACACCATCAAATTCACCAGTGTGACAGATTCCCTGGAGATGGTGTTGGCCAAGCAGAATGCAGACACCATGAACAAGGTGAGTCCTGATCCCATGTCAGAAATCTCTTCCTCACTCCTGGAGACAGGACTGGGAATGAACTGAGCACAAGCAATGCTCATTGGTTTATCCCTTCTCCTTAATGAATGTAGTGTTTCCTAAGTGTTGTTACATTTCCACAAGTCAATCCTCCTTTTGTTAATATCATCTCTTCCTAATTACCTAACTGGTTCTCCTGTTACATTTCCTGTATTTTTACCTGCTATGGTTTATGTTTTCCCTGACTATTGAGATATTAACCTGTTTTGGAATGTCCTGTAAATAAATCTCTCCCTGTTTTCTTTCTCAGCGTTTGTACACTGAAGCGTGGAACAAAGACAAGACCACAATTCATGTCATGCCTGACACCCCAGAAATCCTGCTGGCCAAACAAAACCGAGTGAACTACAGTGAGGTGGGTGCAACTGAAGAGATGAGACAGCCAACTTGTACATCTGACAAGGACACTTTCATCATCTCTGGCTTTTAGTTAATATTAAAATATTGTCAGGTTGTTTATTTTCACAAATGGTCAGTTCTCATGCTGAAATCAGCATTATTCCAGGAACTGACCTCCTGGATATCTAATTGGAATTTTTAAATATACTATCCACCACAGATGAGAAACCATTTCTACAGCAAGATATGGAAATAACTAGTTTTGCTTTCCCTAAATGATTTCCATTTTCCAAGAGCTGACAATAAAATTACAAGGTCTTTGAAATCTGCATTTTTTAAATGCTCTATTGAAGACAGATCTGGGTTCAAGATATTTAAGTTGTCTGAAGATGAACAATATTGTTTAGGGACTTTGAATAGTTTTATTGCTCAAATATGCTTAACTGAAATGCAATTCTGGTTTTGAAACTAAAGTAAAGTGAGTTTTGTTCTCACAGAAAATGTACAAACTGGCCTTGGAGGAGTCAAAGAAGAAGGGCCATGATTTGCGTTTTGATGCCATTCCCATCCAGTCTGCCAAGGCCTCCAGGGAGATTGCCAGTGAGGTAAGCAGCCTTTGTTCTCATTTTCCTAAGGATCTGGTAATGGAAAATAATCATTGTTTGTTAATGTCATACTTCATAGACTAGATAATACTGAAATCTATTTTCATAGTGATTCTTTTCAATGATGGCACTGCGTGTCTTTAGTCCATGGAAGGAATGGATGGCCAGTATTTTTATGATGATGAATATATCACTGTAATAAATAAATAGAATAATATGAGGATTATTGATATGACCCCTGCAATATTTCCATTGATGTCCGTGGATATTCAAGCAGTATCATCAAAAAGGTGTAGGAACCAATGGTAGAGTTATTCAGGTTAATTTCTGATTCAAACCATATTTCTGTTCAGGTGTCATAATGAAATGCAAGATGTCTGAACATAAAAGCAGGGATAAGCTGTGCAATGACTATGATAGGTTTTCCTTCTGGGATGAGGCAGCATCACTTAGAGATGGAGGATAACAGGTTTTTATGCTCCTTGTTTTCTGTCAAGGTTGATATTTCAACTGTTTGTATTAAGATCAAATCATATGGTCTTAATCAAGGAGTTTTGTAAAGGGTTTTTAAAGTAAGCTAATATTTACAATTTAATCTTAATAGTAAAAGAATGTAAAATATCAAACTTGTTAAAATGTGACATTAAATGTTTAGTGACTTGAAAGTGTGTTACAGTTATGTAAAAAGTCTGAGATAATCACATCTAATAAAAATCCTTTTTATGTGAAAATTAATCAGAGAGTAGAAAGACCTACATCGTATTTTTATCTTTACAAAATAATAATGAGTATGTTAAACTGGTAGAATTATTTATAAATTTGTCAATACACCAAGTAACTTTATATGTCTTCTGCCCATAGTACAAGTACAAGGAAGGGTATCGGAAGCAGCTGGGCCACCACATCGGGGCCAGGAACATCGAGGACGACCCCAAGATGATGTGGTCGATGCACGTGGCCAAGATCCAGAGTGACAGGGAGTACAAGAAGGACTTTGAGAAGTCCAAGACAAGGTTCAGCAGCCCCGTGGACATGCTGGGAATTGTGCTGGCCAAGAAGTGCCAGGAGCTGGTGAGCGACGTTGACTACCGGCACTACCTGCACCAGTGGATCTGCCTGCCCGACCAGAACGACGTGATCCACGCCAAGCAAGCCTACGACCTCCAGAGTGATGTGAGTTCCCTGGCATTTGAGTTTTGATGAGGAATGAGTTTACTTTACATAGTTGGATAAGGGCATATTCTTCTGATACGGTAGAACCAACTTTTTGAGTTTTATTTTTAAGTTTCATGGATAATTGATTCTCAGATCCCCAACAGGTTATATTAACTAACTGGTATTTAAATACAGTCCTGTAATTCTAGGATTTGGACTATTTATCATTTACAATTCTGTGAAGCTTGGATAATGGTTTCACCCTTAATGTAGGTGAAATGCAGTCATTTTTTCTACAATTTTCTCTACAGCATTGAATTTATTTGAATGAAGAGTTGATAGGAATGTTCTTCTCCTTTGGAAAGATGCACCGTGTAACATACATTATTATAATTATGATTATTTTATTAAAGTAACTTGTGTGATTTTTTTCTTGTAACAGAACTGCTACAAATCTGACCTGGAATGGCTGCGGGGCATTGGTTGGGTGCCAATTGGTTCTTTGGAAGTTGAGAAAGCCAAGAGAGCAGGGGAGATCCTGAGTGACAAGATTTACCGTCAGCATCCGGACACCATCAAATTCACCAGTGTGACAGATTCCCTGGAGATGGTGTTGGCCAAGCAGAATGCAGACACCATGAACAAGGTGAGTCCTGATCCCATGTCAGAAATCTCTTCCTCACTCCTGGAGACAGGACTGGGAATGAACTGAGCACAAGCAATGCTGCGGTTCAGACATGGTGCATTTTCCATCAGTGTGCTCTTGTTATTTCACTCAAATCTCCTAAGCCAGGTAATTGAAAACTCAAATTTGTGTGATATTCAGCTTTTTACATTTAAGTCTTTTCCTTGTCTGCAGTGGGCACTAATAATACTTTGCTTTATTCATTATTATGAAGCAATGTGGCAGTTTCCTTAATGCTTTTAAACTCATTCAGATAAATTATCCTTTTTTTGATGTTATTTCTACCAGATTAACACATAACTGTATGTCCATCTTATATTTCAAAATATCATAGAGTGGTTTGGGTCAGAAGGGACATTAAAGATGATTTTGTTCCAATCCCCTGTCATTGGTAGGTGAAATTTCCACTAGACCAGGTTCCTATCATTTTAAGCAGTGTGTTTTCCTTGATTATTGAGATATTAACCTGTTTTGGAATGTCCTATAAATCTCTCCCTGTTTTCTTTCTCAGCGTTTGTACACTGAAGCGTGGAACAAAGACAAGACCACAATTCATGTCATGCCTGACACCCCAGAAATCCTGCTGGCCAAACAAAACCGAGTGAACTACAGTGAGGTGGGTGCAACTGAAGAGCTGAGACAATTGAAGGGTTTCTGATAAGTACACTTTTGTCACCTTTGGTTTTTTACTAAAGGTAAAATACTGTCAGATTATTCAGTTTCATAAATCACCAGTCCCAATGGTGAAATCAGAGTTGTTCCAGGAACTGACCTCCTGGATATCTAATTGGTCTTTTAAAACATATTATCCACCATAAATGAGAAATAATTTCTACAGCAAGTTGCGGAAATAGGTAATTTAACTTTTTAAATGTTTCAGTCTTTGCCTTCCCTAAATGATTTCCATTTTCCAAACATCTAAAATAAAATTACAAGGTCTTTGAAATCTGCAATTTGAAAAATTTTCTAGAGAACAGTATTTAAACTGACTGAAAATGAACAATATTGTTTAGGGACTTCGTTTGTTTTACTGTTTCATTTGTTTAACTTAACTGAAAGGCAGCCTTGAATTTTGCTTTTTGAAACTAAAATGTGGCTCTTGTTCTCACAGAAAATGTACAAACTGGCCTTGGAGGAGTCAAAGAAGAAGGGCCATGATTTGCGTTTTGATGCCATTCCCATCCAGTCTGCCAAGGCCTCCAGGGAGATTGCCAGTGAGGTAAGCAGCCTTTGTTCTCATTTCCCTAAGGACTTGGTAGTGGAAAATAATGAGAATGGTTGTTCCATTTTTAGTTAATGTCATATTTCACAAAATAGTAAAAACTGAAATCTATTTTCATAGTGATTCTGCCACATGCCTTTAGTGCACAAAAAGAATGAACGAGTATTTTTGCATGCGTTATGTATTGCAGTAACAAATAAATATAATAACAGGAAGATAATTTATATGCCCCCCATTGCCATCCATTTATGTTCAGGTAGGATGAACAAAAAGGTGTAGGAGTCTATGCTAGAGTTTGTCAAATTAATTTCTGATTCAAAATAGGAAGTGCTTTAAAATCTGTCCCCAAAAGAGATATGTAAGTAAATAAATTCTAAAAGTTTAAATGCTTGTCTTTTCTGGAGGGAAGAAATAATTCTGTTTCAGTGTCACACTGAAGTTCAAAATGTTGGAATACAAAACCAGGAAAAAACCCTCTGCAATGACTGGGACATGTTTTGCTTCTGGCATGAGTCAACATCACTAAGAGACAGAGGATAACAGATTTTTATGCTCCTTGTTTTTCTACCAAGAAAAATCTATTTAAATGCTTTGTGTTAAAAAAGGATAAAATATATAAAGACGTATATGCATTTTTTTTTCCGCAGTACAAGTACAAGGAAGGGTATCGGAAGCAGCTGGGCCACCACATCGGGGCCAGGAACATCGAGGACGACCCCAAGATGATGTGGTCGATGCACGTGGCCAAGATCCAGAGTGACAGGGAGTACAAGAAGGACTTTGAGAAGTCCAAGACAAGGTTCAGCAGCCCCGTGGACATGCTGGGAATTGTGCTGGCCAAGAAGTGCCAGGAACTGGTCAGTGACGTTGACTACCGGCACTACCTGCACCAGTGGATCTGCCTGCCCGACCAGAACGACGTGATCCACGCCAAGCAAGCCTACGACCTCCAGAGTGATGTGAGCAAACCCTTGCATTTCTAATACAGAATTAAATGCTCTGGGTCTTGCACAATCTAGTTTTAAAAATGTGGATATAAGCCTCTATTCGCTTCCGCCGGGCTTGTTGAAATGTTTTCGTTCTTTCATTCTTTCAATTCTTTTGTCAAATTTATGTTAAATGCTGTTTTTTCAGTCCTTGATCTGAGGTATAATTTGTGTGTTACTCTGGTATTTGCATTGTGCTCCCATACCTCTGTTATTTTGTTATTTAATAATTATTTTACTTAATCTTCAAAAACAGCAATTGCTTTCAGAACCATATCCTCAGAAACATACCCAGTTGTTCATATAGGATTTGCTGATTTATATTGATTTTAATATTTGCTCACACTTGCACGTATATAACAAACTTTCACATTTTTTTCAGGCTGTTTACAAGTCAGACCTGGAGTGGCTGAGAGGCATTGGATGGGTTCCTATTGGTTCCTTGGAAGTTGAGAAAGCCAAGAAAGCTGGAGAAATCCTCAGTGACAGGAAGTATCGGCAGCCTGCAGACACAATCAAATTTACCAGTGTGACTGATTCCTTGGCCATGGTCTTAGCCAAGCAAAACGCTGAGATCATGAACAAGGTGAGGGTGGTATTGCCAGCTGATACAACTTGTTCATGAGGTGAAAAATGCAAAATACAAAGTGAAGCTAAAGACTTGTGGATTTAAGAGAAAACCAATGTCCAAATTCAGCCACTCACAGGGAAGCTGTTCCTCAGGGCTCAGTCTGAAGTGAGCAGTTGGTAAAAATCTACAGAAAAAAGTCCCTTAAGTCACAGATTTTCCAAGAGTAATCTTGCATGATGAAAAGTTGTGAGGAATTACCTTATGTTCTCTGGATGTGAAACTGCTGCAACATATCTGGAGGGTGAAAGTTACTAAATAACTCCTCCTTCATAACAAACATAATCAAACAACTTATACAGAATAATTAATACAATTTTCCTCCTATGATTGTTTCTTCACAATCCAAAATCTATCAATCAATTGCTACACTAGCTTAGCCTGAGAAATAATGAGGAGGGACAAAGTCTCCTTGAGCTATTCAGAGAGAAGCTTTGCTGAATCAGAGTATTTAGAGCTGACTTGAGCTACCCATAGCAGTCTGTAAAATAATTGTGATTTTAAAATAATTTCATAAAGAACTGTTTGTAAAGGGCTGTTTTCTTCTCTCGTAGCGCTTGTACACAGAAGCCTGGGATGCAGACAAGAAGTCCATCCATGTCATGCCTGACACACCAGACATTCTGCTAGCAAAGGCCAACGCAGCCAATGTTAGCCATGTAAGGACACTTAAACATTTACTAAACTAATGGAAATTCAGAGTAAAGTAAGCAATCCTTTAACCATAAACGTCTTTTAAACAGGCATTCACGAAAATCTTGAGAAAAAAATAGGAATTGTAGAAATCCCACCTTTCAGAATATTGATAAGCCATTTTCTCCCTTCTTTTGTGTAGAAACTTTATGTGCAAGCCTGGGAAGATGCCAAAAAGAAGGGTTATGACATGAGAGCTGATGCAATTCCAATCAAAACCGCAAGGGCATCAAGAGATATTGCGAGTGATGTACGTTCTTTCCTTTTCATTGACTTTCCGTTACCGTGCAAACAAGAATATATATTCTTGTGATCAGTAGAAATAGGAAATTATGGGACCTGCATCCCAGATTCACTTCTTTTTGTGTTTCCAGTACAAGTACAAAGAAACCCACGAGAAGGAGAAAGGCCACTACATCGGGTGCCCCAGTGCCAAGGACGACCCCAAGCTGGCGCAGGCCGCGCGCGCCATGGCCCTGCAGAACGACCGCCTCTACAAGAAGGCCTACAACGATTCCAAGACCCAGATCCACATCCCTGTGGACGCCCTGTCGGTGCAGGCAGCCAAGGAGTGCCAGACCCTGGTCAGTGACATTGACTACAGGCAGTACCTGCACCAGTGGACCTGCCTTCCTGACCAGAACGACGTGATCCACGCGCGGCAGGCCTACGACCTCCAGAGCGACGTGAGTGGCAATAACTAGGAAAGCTTTAGGGCAGCTGTGAGAGGCTCTGCTTGTTAGTAACTGGCAAATATACTTTCAAATGCACGTTCATGAGCCTGCAGTCTGTCCTGGTGTGTTTATTTGATCCTTTCCAATGGATTTCAGCCTAGAGCCCAGAAATATTCATGGCAGTTCATAGGGAAGCCATATTTTCCTGGTCTACTCTAGAATGTTTGCTGGCAGTCTACTTGCAGATTATTCCCCTGGTTTGAATGCAGTGTCTTAAAAGTATCATTGTTTCTGTGCAAATTGGGGGTTCTGTGTGTGGAAAGGACCTGATACAACACGGTGTCACGGGCTCTTTGTTGTGTAAGAGTATGAGAAGAAGTTGAGGAGAGCCTTATAAAAAACCTTCTTGCACTTAGAACTACAGAGTCCTGAAATGGCTTGGGTTGGAAAAGATCATCTTATTCCAACCCCTTGCCATGGGTAGGGACACCTTCCACTAGACGTGGTTATTCAGAGCCTCATCCAGACTGGTCTTGAACATCCTCGTGGACTGAGAGTCCACAAGCTCTGTGAGCAGAGAGTTCTCTGCAATGCCAGTAACCCTTGGTTTGTTTGTAGAACGTGTACAAGTCCGACCTGGAATGGCTGCGAGGCATTGGCTGGCTGACAGAAGGCTCTGTGGATGTGGTCAAAGCCAAGAAAGCCCAGGAGCTGCTCAATGACCGCTTGTACCGCACGCGGCCGGAGCAGCTCAAGTTCACCAGCATCACCGACTCCCCGGACGTTGTCCTGGCCAAGACCAACGCCATGCAGCTCAGTGATGTAAGCTTCTGGGACGACATTTCTTTTCTTTCTGGCGGAGAGTGGAGTTTCTCCAGTGGGATTGACGAGTTGGGAAGTTTTGCAGATTGGAATTACCAAAGAATTCCTGTTGGTGCTTTTTTCTCACCATCGTGAAATTCCGTTGTTCCTTCCTTTCTCCTCAGCATCTGTACCGTGAGGCCTGGGATAAAGACAAGACCCAGATTTCCCTCCCTTCGGACACTCCTGTCATGCTGCAGTCCAAAGTCAATGCTCTCAACATCAGCAATGTAAGTGAACAGCATGAAATATTTGTGAAGGGGTAGAAAATGGAGACTGGCAATTGTTCTTCCAGTTTTTGCTGTAAATAGTGGTGTACCAACCCATCTTCTAATGTGCTTGTAAACAGGAGATTTCATCCAGGGGCTTTTAATCAACTCTCAGCCTACCAGCAGGTTGTGTGCTCCTAAACAGACTCCCAAGCTCAGTGTGCAATTCCACACAACTCCTGCTCCCTTTGGCAAAACCTGCCAAATGCTCTCCAAGGAGGAGTTGGAGTCTGCAGACATAGTGGTCTGTCTTCCGGGATATTTCTGCTGCCTCTTTGTGTTTTAAACTCGCACCTACTTTAAGTCCTGAGTTTTCTGTTAAGACACTGGCCAGGATCATTATTGTAACTCTGCCAGTTACAGGAGGCAAACAGAACTCCCAGGCTAGTCATTCCAAAGAAGTAGGTTTTCAGAGAAGGCATCTCACAATGTTTAACAAAGGTGTTTAATTTTCTTGCAGAAACATTATCAGAAGGCCTGGGATGAGGCCAAGGCAAAAAGCTATGACTTAAGAGCTGATGCCATTCCCATCAAACAAGCCAAGGCCTCCAGAGACATTGCCAGTGAGGTACAGCCTTCTCCTTGTGTGGCGCTTTAGTCTCAGCACAGCTGAGTGAAGCTCAGGATGACAGCCTGGGGAGCTGGAAGCCTTTTGCCTGGTGGCTGTGTCCAGGTGAGCAACACACCTTTTGTTCTCTCTGCATTTCCAGTACAAGTACAAAGAAACCCACGAGAAGGAGAAAGGCCACTACATCGGGTGCCCCAGTGCCAAGGACGACCCCAAGCTGGCGCAGGCCGCGCGCGCCATGGCCCTGCAGAACGACCGCCTCTACAAGAAGGCCTACAACGATTCCAAGACCCAGATCCACATCCCTGTGGACGCCCTGTCGGTGCAGGCAGCCAAGGAGTGCCAGACCCTGGTCAGTGACATTGACTACAGGCAGTACCTGCACCAGTGGACCTGCCTTCCTGACCAGAACGACGTGATCCACGCGCGGCAGGCCTACGACCTCCAGAGCGACGTGAGTACCCACAGAGATGTGTAGTTTTACTCTTATTGTTTAATAGATTATAGCCTCATTCTGATTGTTCAGTGCTATACAGTCACAACAGATTTCTATTTAGACTCTTTTCTGCAATTTTTTGCTACTGCTGTTGCTCTTTTGCACATTTAAAAAGCATGGGTGCTGCCTCTATATTTTATAAAACTTTAGCTGATAAAATACTGCATAATGCTTTTGGACAGGTGTGATTTGGAGAGGGATGAAGGATTTACCTTCCTTGCTTTGATGTGACTTAGGAATAACAGCTGTTTGCTGCCTTGGAATCAGGTGGCTTTTGTTACTTCTGTTTGTTTGAGTCAGCTTGGAAATGTATTTAATTGGAAGAAAATTCTGTAAGGTAGCCAATGAGAGGTTTTAGTGGCTGATGGAAAGCAGGAGTCAGTGAAGATGATTTCCTAACCTCACTTTGCTGCTTATCAGTCCATATTCCACTGTTTCAATTACAAGCTTTGGAGATGAAGTTCCTGTTCCTTACTTTTTGTCAGTGTTCCTGGTAGGCAGCTTGGGGTTTTGTTAGGACTTGTAAATTGTTGAAATGACTAGAGGAATGTTTTGGAGCGGACAGGTTCTAAGCTTTCAATATTCATCATCATTAACTGCAATTCCTGCCAGTTGTTTCTCCTTGCAAAGTTTAGAATGTGTCATTTAAGAAATGAACAACTAAAACCTTGTTGCCAGATTTAATTTTACTCATGACACTGAACATCTCCTGTATATAAAAAGGATTAATCTGACTCTAGCCAGGTTTATAAAACATAATCTGCTTTGCACAGCGTAAAATAATTAATCATTTTAAACGATATATTCCTTTTCTGACCATCTCGTCTAGGCTGTGTACAAATCAGACCTAGAGTGGCTCCGTGGAATTGGCTGGCTGCCCAACGACTCTCCAGAAATTAAGAGGGTGAAGAATGCCCAGGATCTGCTGAGTGACAACGTGTATCGGACCCCCATTGACAGCGTGAAATACACCAGTGTTGTGGATTCTCCAGATGTTGTTCTGGCCAAAACCAACGCTGAACAGATCAGCATTGTACGTTCCAACCTCCTCAAAGCTGCTTCCACACTAGAAGCTAAAGCTAAAGAGAAATCTCAAAGCTAAAATACAAAACTGATCAGTGGGGTTTGACGTTTCATGCTTTTCCAAACATTTTATTCTTTAGAGATGATATGTCAGGAGAGATTTGTGGGATTTTATGTTATTGATTAGTGAAATTCTATAATTCTGATGTTATTAAATGAACTGTTCTAACAGCCAAAATACAAAGAAGCCTGGGAAAAGGACAAGACTATGATCCACATCATGCCAGACACACCTGAAATCAACCTAGCCAAGGCTAATGCTGTTAATTACAGCCAGGTATGTTTATCATTCTGTTTTCTCTGTGAATTATATCATTCTAAGATGTTGAATCTCACTGAACCTCATTGAAGTCTGTCCTCATACATGGCTTGCAACATTCCCTACCCTCTACTGAATAGCCTTAAACTATTCAGCCATTTTAAAATAAATACTTGCATACAGATATTTAAAAATTATCAATATCATGTACCACTGAGGGAACATTTTATTGAAATGGACGGGAATCCCAAGCATAGAAATATTTTCTACACTTTTACAAAAGCGAAAAAAATACCTAACTTAAAAAGTAAACAAACAGCCTACTGTTCTTTATAGGTTGCACAACTGGTGTTGCATGTTTCAGAGGCAGTTGCATTTATGGTCAGGAGCAGGAGTAAAATTTCATGGTATTTCAGCAAATAAATGGCTGGAAGCTCTCTTTCTAGAATGACAAGTGCCAGAGCATTCGGCATGTGTGTGATTTTTCATCTGTCCTTTCAGAAACATTATAAAGGGGCTTGGGATGAGCTGAAGATGAGCTACGATTTGAGAGCAGATGCAATTCCAATCAAGACAGCCAAGGCTTCCAGAGAGATTGCCAGTGATGTAAGTGCCAGAAGAGGCATCTCCCATGCTCCAAGGGCTCCTTCATGCTGCTACTAACGGTGACCTCTGCTCTTCCCCCAGTACAAATACAAGCTGGAGCACGAGAAGCAGAAAGGGCACTACGTGGGAGTGCCGAACGCCAAGGGAGACTCCAAAATCCAGTTTGCCCTGGACGTGGCCAAGGTCCAGAGCGAACGGGAGTACAAGAAGCACTTTGCCAAGCTGAAGACCCAGTGCCACCTGCCAGTGGACATGATGTCCATCGTGTCAGCCAAGCACGGGCAGACCCTGGTGAGCGATGCCGATTACCGGCACTACCTGCACCAGTGGATCTGCCTGCCCGACCAGAACGATGTCATTCATGCCAGGCAAGCCTACGACCTCCAGAGTGATGTGAGTGCACCTGAAAACACCTCTTAGCTTACTCCTCTGTTGCCTCTTCTTGTTCTGCTTCAGCTCTCAGGAGTTGGAGTCTTTTCCTGAGCTCGGGGAACTCACCTTGCTCTTTGGTAGAATTGCAAAGTATAGGCCAATTATAAATTACCAGGATTGTAGGGTGATAAATTCAGATGTAGTGCTCCTGTTGGAATTACTGCTCCTCTTTTAACCACTGGAAGTAAGTGCTGTTATTTATGGATCTTGCTGGATTGTACAGGGAGCTGTAGCTAAGAGCACGGACCCTATTTTGTTTTCCCAGGCTGTTTATAAGGCTGATTTGGAATGGCTGCGGGGAATTGGATGGCTGCCAAATGATTCCCTTGGAGTCAAGCATGTCAAATATGCTGGAGATCTCCTGAGTGAGGTAACCAAATGTTTTTCAATACTAAAATTCTCTTCAGGGGTATTTGTCTCTCAAAATATTTTAAATGGTTTAAACAATGAGGGTTTTTTTCAAATGAAAAATCCAACTGTAGTGTTTTCACAACATTCATTGTGTATGGAGAGGGTTTTCTGAACTTCCTTGTCTTGTGTATCTATTCAGAATTGCTATATTAGGCATCAAATATTCCAGGATAATCTGTCCTTCTTTTTTCTTGCACAGAGAAAGTACCGCACAAAGGCTGAAACTCTCCCGTTCACTCCCGTGGCTGACAGAGTTGATTATGTCACAGCAAAGAACAGCACTGAAATCCTCAGTGATGTAAGTTTGCTCTCAGTGCCTGGCCTACATTTGACTTCAGTGATTCTGTATTTAATGTGCTTTGTCTAAGGGCCTGGCAAATTCAGGGGTTGGTTCGTTATTTTGTGAGTAAATTGCGGTGTGTTCCCAGTTCTGTGTGGTGCTACAAGGCAGTCATTTCTTTCTGTGTCCTAGATTAAATACCACAAAGAATGGAATGAGGCCAAGTCAAATTATACTCTCACAGATACACCACAGCTGGATATGGCCCGAGAGGCAGCCAGAATTCTAAATCAGGTGCGTGGTCTCTCCTTGACAGCTTCTACTCACATTTTTTAGGTATTTAAAAGAACTGCCTTATTGATAACAACCTGAAGGAAGCACTTCTATATAAATTACATATATACAGTAATTGTTATCATTTTAGGACTGTTGGATTCCTCATCACTTTTATTTCCCACAGAATTTATACAAGGAGAGCTGGGAGAAAGAAAAAGCCACTGGTTACCTCCTTCCTCCTGACACGGTGCAGATCTCTCATGCCAAGCACTCGAATGATGTCCAAAGTGAGGTAATAATTTTTCTCATTAGGAAGATGAGTGCTTGGAAGCCTGAAACATTTAAGGCCTTGAAAATTCCCAAACTGACTTAAAAAGCTTTACATGTGATGCAACATCCAGACTTTTCATGGCCCATGAATTTCACTATCTCCCCAATAATTCAGCCATCTTTGTGATTATGGGTTTTGGGGATATCAGTGATGAAAGGTCAGCTTGACCCTTCCATATTCACTATCTCTGGAAACAGTTCTTTCAAAATCAGCAGAGCTGGACTTCCATATTTATAAGTGTTGAATCATTGAAGTGATATTATAATTGTAATAGTGGCTCTGATTTCACTTTTTGGCCTATCATGGAGGCTTCTTCCTTGAAAACTTGTAAGCCAGTACACACTTTACATTTTAAACTTTTAAATAATTGGTATTGAAATGATTACATTATTCTTGTTTGTAATAGACATTTTGTCAAAACAGTGTGATGTGAATAACTTACATAAGCATCCACTCCTCAGACAGTCTCAAATAATTTGTTGCCAAAATGAGATTAAATGCGCTTGTTAGAAAACATTTTCTAGCAAGTGTTTTGTCTTGTGTTGACAATACCTTTTACAGAAAATTGGGAGTACATTAGACTAGAAAATGCTATATTTTGAACAGGAAAGCCTATACAAAGTAATATTATTGTTTGTGACCAGATTTTTATCTGGTTGTCTACTGAAAACCTAAGGCTGCGTTTGACAGCTCCCTGTCTCATCTGCTCTTTGTGTTGACAAACCTGAAGCTGCTCTCAGGTTAAAACCAGAGTGGATGCTGCCAGTGCTGATTTTCTCTGTATTTCTCCCCTCTCCCATCAGCTGAAGTACAAAGCTGAGTATGTCAAGCAGAGAGGTCACTACGTGGGAGTTGCCAAGATGAGGGATGACCCCAAGCTAGTGTGGTACGAGCACGCGGGCGAGATCCAGAATGACAGGCTCTACAAATCAGACTACAACAAAACCAAGTCCAAAATCCACATGCCTTCGGATGCCATGGCAGTTGTGGCAGCAAAGGAGTGCCAGAACTTGGTCAGTGACGTTGAGTACCGCCACTACCTGCACCAGTGGACCTGCCACCCTGACCAGAACGACGTGATCCACGCGCGGCAGGCCTACGACCTGCAAAGTGATGTGAGTGATGGCACAGCCCTGCCAGGTCGTTTCCACTTGGTCTGGCATAAAGGTATTGCCCACAGCACTATCCTGAACCATCCTGAGTTCAACGATTTATTTCCTTTTGCATTGTCTCTCTGGTTTAGAACGTTTACAAAGCTGATTTGGAGTGGCTTCGTGGCTGTGGTTGGATCCCTCTGGATTCGGTGGAGCATAAGAAAGTGAAGAATGCACAAGAACTGATAAACAAGGTAGGAGAAAATATTTCAGCAGTTCCACAATTAGCACTTCTTTCTCATGCACAGTTTTTAAGGGATTATTTCACCTCTTTGCAGAGAGCATACACAAAAGAAGCCCTGGAGAACTTCTCCAAATACACCAGCGTGGTTGACACTCCTGACATTGTTTTGGCAAAGATGAACTCTGTCAATCAGAGTGATGTATGTACCTTTTCTTTAAATAAAAATTCCTATAGAAGAATTAGTAGATGATTTCACTGCTTTTGCTAACTATATTAGTTTTAGCCTTCTGTATTTATATGTATACACCTCATTCATAACAGGCTTTCCTGGGGTAAACAAATTTAGTAAGAAGTTATATGAATGAACAACACAATGTTGCTATCCAAATAATTTAACATTTTTTTGTAGAAGAATATGGCATGTCCCTGACTTTAAATTTGCACAGATTTTTCTTACAGTAGTTAAAAACTGAGTCCTGTTCTTGATGAACAGTTCATGGAGTTCCTGGTGTTGCTAAACTGTATTTGCTGAGCAGTATCTTAAATTTTTCAAGAATACCACGTGGATTTTGAGGTGACACAGCAACATTTGCCTGTGTATTACAATGGTTGTAATGTCCTAGACAACATTATTACATTATAACACAAGAGAAAATTGATGTCCACTACTAACAGATGTACTAACGGAAATAATGTCTATCTCCCCTGTGGAATTAACAGTTGTTTATTGTTGTGGTTTTTTCCTTTTGTAGCTAAAATACAAAGAAACCTTTAACCAGGAGAAAGGCCAATACATTGGGTCTGATGATACTCCAGCTCTGCACCATGCCAAAGACATGGCCTTGCTCCACAGCGAGGTGAGATCCCATAAATATCAACCTGAGCACTGATTTCTTTGCTTTGAAAGCAACAGAATCTGGGGTGGACTTGAGGAACTGTCCTACTCTCAGCAGTGGCACTGGGAAAGTTATTTAATCCCTTTTTTTTCTTCAACTTTTCCCAAATTGGATCATTGGAATCAGGATGATTTCTTTCCTTATTGAAGTGATCTCAAAGCACAGCTGGGTGGTGCTTGGAAGTTGTAATAGTGTGACAAAACCAAATATAATAAATAATACCACCCAATAATATCTTCTGAGACTACTGATAAATTTTACATTTACTTTTTTATAAGGAAGGAAAACTATAAATTATTTACATTATTAAGCAGTTACTTTTGAGTAGTCTCACTGATTTTAATGAGAAACTTCTATTTTTTTTAAATAGATGTGATTACTATGATTCATCTGAGTAGGCACTTCATACTATAGTCTGAAAGTGAATATATTTCATATTTAACAAAATAACTATTTGGAGAGTGCCACTGACAGTTAATATTTCTATAATCAACACCAATATTACTTGAGGATTTTTCACAATTTTGATAATCTGTAAAATAATCTCAATTCTATGCTACTCTTTTAAACAGGAGTTCATATCTATATTTTGGATATTGTTATTACTCTTCTGGTATAAATATAGTAAAGAAAGCAGAAAAATCAGCTCAAATTTGTGCTTAGGTGTTCCTGAAGTGAACACTTGTCCTGTTTGCCTCACAGCTCCAAACGAACATTCTTCATGTAATTTATTGGCAACCACCCTGCAAAAATATTCTGTATTCCATGTCATATCCCACGTGTTTATAAAGGGGAAGGAGAATTGATTTTTCCATCAAAACCTGTGTGTGTTTTTTTTTGTCTAGAAACATTACAAGAAGGCTTGGGAACTGAGCAAGCCCATTGGATACACCTTGGATGAGAAATACATTCCGCTCGTGGGAGCCAAACACGCAAACCACGTCAACAGCGAGGTCAGCCGGGATTGCCCATTCTTGCCCTTTTCCCTCTCCAGAATGTTGTTGGAATCAATGTTTAAAATTTCCACACGAATATTTTTCAGCTGAAGTATAAGGAAATATATGAGAAGCTGAAAGGCCATTACCTGGCTGGGAAGGATATCGGTGATTTCCCCAGTGTCATTCACTCGCTGGAATTCCAGAAAATGAGGAGCGCGGTAAGGAACTGTCTGGAGTATTTTCCATTTGCTTTATTTCACCATTTATTTCACTGATGAAATTCACTATTTCATTATTTAAATGTATTTATTTCATTATTTAAATGTCTTTATGTCATTATTTAAATGTATTTATTTCATTATTTAAACATATTTATTTCATATTTAAACATAAAGAATGCAAAGCTTAACAGAACTGTAGAAAATCCCAGGATTGTTAAGTTTGGAAAAGATTTCCAAAAACAAGTCCAACCTTAACATCAATTCACAATAATATAATTAAAAATTATTTCAACATGTTTATGTTTCCCAAGTGCTTATTTTACATGTGGGTTGAGTAATTGAACTTAAAATTATTTAGGAGATTGAGAAAGGATTTGTTTAGCTATTAGAAATACTACAATAAGGAAAAAAAACCTTTCTCTGTTTCAGTCTAAGGATATGAGCAGTAAAAAATACCATGTAGGATTCATTTCCTTTACAAATAGAAGTGTAGATTTTGAGTTGAAATAGGGATTTAAGAACTGTGAAATAAATGCACATTTGTTGTGTTGCTGTCATCAGTATATACAGCATATCATGCATAAAACAAGTGTAATCCCAAATATTCTGTCTTTAATTAGGTGAAAACCATGTTTGGAGCATGACTTTTTTAATCCTGAAAATTTGTTAGTTAAAACTGCAAGTGAAGGTAGTCCTTGTCCTTCTAGAACCTCATCAGAATAGAAGGTTATGACTATCCAAGCTAAGATTTCATTGTGTTGAATCCCATGGGATCTTAGCTACTAAATCCAGGAAATTTATTTCAGATTATGCTGTCACCTTTTAGTCCAAAATCCAAAGTGATGCAGAAAATTACTCTGACTTCCTCTCACCCTTTTCCCCAATCCTTGCTTTTCAGCTGGCCTACAGAAAGAATTATGAGGACACCAAGAAAAATGTCCATATTCCAACTGACATGATGAACCACGTCCTGGCCAAGAAGTGCCAGTACATCCTCAGTGATCTGGAGTACCGGACCTACTTCCACCAGTGGAATTGTTCACCTGAAGAAAATGATGTTATCCACGCCAGGAAAGCCCAGGAAATTCTGAGTGATGTAAGTTTACCATTTATTTAGGAGCACGGAATAGGCTGGGTTGGAAGGGACCCATCAAAATCATCCAGTCCAACTCCTGGCCCTGCCCAGGACACCCCAAAACTCCCACCAGGTGCCTGAGGGCATTGTCCAAAGCCTTCTTGAATTTATGTGAATTTACTGAATTTGTTTGACATGATAGCAGCCTTTCCCATCATTTTTTCCCAAGTTATTTAAATACAAAATACTTTCAAATATCTTCCATAATATTTAAACATGAAATTAATTTAGATTCTTTGTATTAATCAGTGCAGCGATCCTTATCTATTGTAATTGGGAATGCTGGAATTAGCACAGGGGCCAGGACAGCATCCAGAATCCTTCTGGATCCAGTGGGTCTGGAGAAGAATTTCCCTTGTTTGTTGGGGTTGAATCAGCCCACAGCTGAGAGAATGGTGCTCATATTCTGCAGTCAGTGGTGTCTCAGCTTGAGCCAACCAACCTTTCCCAAAAAATCTGAGTCTATTTATTGCCTGGCTTATCAGGATGCAGAATTCCTTGGTTTAGTTGGCAGAAGGAAAATTTCTTCCTAACTTAATGTTCTGTTCACTTCCATGTAGGCTGTGTATAAAGATGACTTAAATTGGCTGAAGGGACTTGGATGTTATGTCTGGGATACTCCACAAATCATACAGGCTAAGAAATCCTATGACCTCCAGAGCCAGGTAAGTTTTCCCTAAATAAATAGATATTCATATATTTTTTCCCATTTCTGTTTCCATTTAGGTTGACATGTCCTAGTCCAGAGCAGAATGAAGTAATTCCTGTTACATCAGAAATATTTTGTTCAAACTGTGATAATACAGTCTTTGAGTTGCTTCTGTAGAGACATCACTTATGTTACTGGAGGAGGAGAAAACCTAGGAGAATGGAAAGACAACTATGGTTTTTAATTTCATTATTCCTTAGCTCCTTAGTTAATATACTGACTGTATATTAAGTATTTCTGAAGTATTTCGTAAAATATTTCATATTTTATGACCTGTCACTTTTAGAGCTGGTCTTAAGTGAGCTGTAATCCTCCATTTCAGTTGTCCAGATGTGATTTCAAAGGAAGCTGGCAGGGGATTTCCAGGTCATTTTCATCACTAATGAGTGTTTTTTTTGGTTTTGTGTCCTTAGATAAAATACACCTCTGCAGGGAAGGAGAATTTCCAGAACTTCAGCGTGGTTACAGACACCCCTGTCTATGTGACTGCTCTGCAAAGTGCTGCCAACGCCAGTGAGGTGAATCCCCACCTTTTCTGCTCAGGATTGTCCTCCTGAGCACTGGAACAATACACTAAACCCAGCTTTCATCTTCCAGGTGAAATACAAGGAGGAATTCCACAAAACTAAGGACAAGTACACAACTGTGACTGAAACAGTGGATTCAGAAAGGGTTCATGGTTTGAAACATCTCTATAGTGATGTAAGTGTTCATACACATTATTTTTTTTACTCTTCAGGACCTTTAATGTGAGTTTTTTATTTTATTTTGTTTGTTTACTCTGTTTGGAGATAAGCATCCAAACCAAGAGCTTATCAAAGCTTCTCAAGCACTGCTTGAGCTTGGGTGAGATGATGTATTTCAGACAAGGGCCTGTAATGCCAGTCTTGGCAGAACACCTGCATTAATAAGTGGATTACCTGAATAAAATTACACCTCAACAAAATTAAAACCTTGTGTGAGAACAGACATGCATGGTTAGACCCCTTTACATGCAGTTGATATTAAGTATTACTTAATTTCTTGTTTATAATATTTTACTATGTGGTGTCTAAATAAAAGCAAAAGGGCTTTTGATTTCTATTGGGTGTTGGTTATTATTTACAAGAATTATTTTTCCACTCACAAAACCTTCTATTTCCCCACAGAATCTCTACAAGAAGGCCTGGGATAAAGTGAAGGCCACCAGCTATGCACTGCCCTCGGATGCTGTAGCCTTGGCACGTGCCAAAGAGCTGAAGCACAATGCAAGCATCGTAAGTGAATTAAATTCTTCATTTTTTAAAATCAGATCATCAATTCTAACCATTAAATCCTCCATGCCTTGCATCTACTCTAGATATGTATATATGTTTTAAACTTTAATTTATCTTCCCTCTTTATTTGAGACATAATATGTATCTGTAGATAATAATTTTTCTCTGATAACTATTTGGGTAACAGTCCCTTGTGGCTTCTTGTCATAGAAAAAAATCAATTTCTATAGTAATCCAAACAGAAAATGTTAGGGTTTTTCTAGTCTAAATTTCATGAGCATCCAGGTCAGAAAAACACCAAAAAAGCTTTAAATTATGCTTACTAAGTGTAGAAGGACATCTTATTCTTTAGTGAACTTAGAATTAAGAGCGACCACTCCACAGATCTCCTTAAATGAAACAGCTGGAACAATAAACAAGTACCTTACTCTACACCTATTTATTTTTAAAATCCTCTAATCATCTGGTATTTTACAACCTGATTATTATGATTGGCTTTCTTTACTATTTAGGACAAAACAGAAAACCACAATCCTGCTTTAAAGCCTTTCTCTACTTGTTGGACTCAAATTTTTGCTTGGTAATGATGAATTTTGTTCCAAAACCACAGTAAATTCATTGGAGTCAGTTAATTATTGCATTTTTTGCTTCTGCTCAGGTGAAATATCGTGAGGAATATGACAAGTTCAAGGCCCTGTACACCCTCCCCAGGGGGGTTGAGGATGATCCCAACACGGAACGGTGCCTCAGAGTTGGGAAGCTCAACATTGATGTAAGTGTTGGTTCTGGACCTGTGTTTTCCTGATAAAGCCATGCAGCCACTCAGAGAATCCACACGCCTTGACCCAGACATCCAACATTCCCATGTGCATTTGACAGGGCTCAGTATTTGCTAAATTCTAGAATACGACCATAAATTTAGGTTTTAATTCAATTACGGCATTACCTGCATGGCCACACCATTAGTGTAATATGGGTAAAATCATCATCTTCCTCCTTGTAACCCATCAGCACAACAAAAACTGAGCAAATCACATTTCACCTCCCTTGCTGATCTTCTGCAAATTATTTTTAGAGCAGACTAGATGCAAATTTTAGTCACGGCCAAAGCGATCGCTCTCCCGCTGACGTCCCGTGGAAACAGCAATGGTTTCCTCCAAATTGATCAACAATCTGCTCTTTAACTCCACAGCGTCTGTACAAAGAAGCCTACGAGAAGACCAAAGCCAAGGTCCACATTGTGCCAGACATGGTGGACATCATCTCAGCCAAGGATGCCCAGAAGAAGATCAGCGAGGTCGATTATCGCACGCGGCTCCACGAGTGGATCTGCCTGCCAGACCTGCAGGTCAACGCCCACGTGCGGAGAGTCACTGACCAAGTCAGTGATGTAAGTCCCCAATTCCCCTCTTCCTGCCTCACTCTTGGGATCATCCCTTTGTTTGGGCTCTGTTGGAGGAAGCCATCTAGCAAAAATGTCACTGGAGCGCTCTGAGGTTGCCGCTTGGCTTCATTTTTGTGACACTTGGCAGTAAATGTGTAGTTGAGGTGGAGCTTAGTTGGACAGAATCAGAATGGTTTGGGTTGGAAAGGACCTTAAAGCTCATCCAGTTCCACTCCCTGCCATGGGAAAACTATCCCAGGTTGCTCCAAGCCCAGTCCAACGTGGCCTTGGACACTCCCAGGGGTGGGGAGGCCACAACCTCTCTGTGCAATAATTTCAATAATTTCAGTGTTATCAGTGTAGGCATTTGGGCAATAACATTACAGTTCTACCCTGTCTGTAAATTGTCTTTTATTTGGTTGCATGAGGTGTGGAAACTCCGGAAGTCTGAGAAAACTCTGGTTGTCCAAAACTTCTACACATTTGCCTTGTATAGGTCAGCCCAGGAGTAGGATCTGGCAGTAAACCAGTGCCCAGTAGGATTTGGAGTGGGGTTTTTTTTTTTAAATAATTGGATTTTCAATTTTTTGGCTGAATCAAAGCAATGAACAAAAATTAATTTAAATTCCAGAAGGAATTGTTTTCATCTTCTCAAACAACAACAACAACAACAAAAATCAAAGTAATAGAAACCTTCCTTGCCATCATCTGACAGTGTGTTTCAAGGTGATTTAGAAATAAGGGATTAGTCCCTAATGGAATTCTCACAGGTTCCTTCTCTGCTTCCTTAGGTGATCTACAAGGATGATCTGAACTGGTTGAAAGGCATTGGCTGCTTTGTCTGGGACACTCCTGAAATCCTCCACGCCAAGCAAGCCTATGACCTTCGCAGTGATGTGAGTGGATAACTCTGGGTTTGCTCCTTAATCTTCTTTTTCACTCCACTGTAGCTTTATTCTACTCCAGGTGTAGTCTGGAAAATGTTATTTATCCTTCTTGATTGAAGGATTCATTAAATAACCAGCCATAGTTTCAATATACTTGCTGTTTCAATGCTGGTTTGCAAAAAAAAATAGCTCAGTGATGAAATAAATAGTAAGTACAGTAAATATGGTAATATAAGAAATTAAATTAATAATTATTAGCATTAGGAATTACAGCTCTTGCTTTCTCTCTGCAGATTAAGTACAAATCTAAGGCAGAAAAAATGAAGAAGGACTTCACTGTGGTCACAGACACTCCTGTCTATGTCCAGAATGTGCTCAGTGCCTTGAATTTAAGTGAAGTAAGTGTTTGTCTCACCTTCCAGCCAATATTCCAAATGCTGTTACCTTACCAGCTTTAGAAATGTGACTTTTAATATGTTTTCAATAATTTTATTTTAATCATTCTTGGTTATCTGCACTTCGTTGTGTAGACACAATCACTAAAATCATTAATTGCCCGAGGCCAAGAAACTTCAATCCCATTTTTTAGGAGCAATTCCCATTGTATGAAAACAAAACACAATGTGAAAGAACATGGCAATTATTATTTTTTTCTCTTTCCCAGGCTGTCTATCGTGGTGATTACAGGCAGAATGTCCAAGGCAAGATGATCCCTACTGATAAAACAGTGGATTTGGAGCGGGCCTATCATGCAAACAAAATACAGAGTGAGGTAAGGGCAAAACTTTGGGCTCCACAGAGTTTCTGATCCTGGAAAACCAAACTGTCTGGTTTTAGCTTTGCAGATGAAGCTGCATGTCACTGCTCTGAGATGAAAGTGGGGAAAATATCCTCATTTAAGCTATAAAAATCCATTTTAATGCAGACGTGGGGGAAACCGTCCGCCAGTCACGGTCGAGATATTTCTGAAATGAAGCATTTTCCCCTCAAGTACTGCTGGCAGTTGTACAAAGTCCTTCTCTCTCCTCTTGCAGAATTTGTATCGCTGGGCTGGTGTGAATGCTCTGCCCACTGGGTACAGCCTTCCCACGGACACCCCGAGCTTCCAGCACGCCAAACATGTCCAGCACATTGGCAGTGATGTAAGTCAGGGATTAAATCCTTCTGCACCATGGTAATGATCAGATTGGGAATGATCCCCAGATAAGGGACTCTCAGTTTGGGCCTTTACTGTCAAAGTATAAATTTCCTCAGCAGCATGCAAATACCTTACTAGATTCAAGAGAAATTGAATATATTATTAACATCAGGCCATATGATAAAGGGAGAAATGATTATGATGTGTGGTGTATTTAACTCTGATACAGCTCCACCTCACTTGTTTATCTCTAAAAGTCTGTCTCTTTATAGAGCATGAATTGCTGTCAGAACTGCAGTGTGGCCAGAATCATGATCAAATTTACTTTCTGTGTGGTTTTGTACTTCTTATAGCTGAAATATAAAGAAGCCTATGAACACATGAAAGCCAAGGGCTACACTCTGGGACCTAAAGATGTTGGCTTTGAAAATGTGAGGAAAGTCAATCAAGTCATTAACGAGGTACAGTAAATATATGTGTTTGCTTTCAGTTGTATTTGCAGTTCCCAAAATATGCATAATGAGAGAACATTGACTGACAAGTTGAGGGATCCCTCTTCTTTAAGGTTTTTAAGAAGAAAAATTTATTTAGAGAAGTATCCATCAAGAATGGTGAGGGATCACTGATCCAGGCTGAAACTGTCACCATAATATAAAATTACAGCCTAATTTTATTAGCTGTGATTAAAGTTGAATAGAAATTATTGTATCTGTATAAAATTTGGTTGCAGTAGTTTTAGGTTTCATATATATTCACTGCCTTCTTTGATCATTGGCTTCAGGAGGATGAAAATTAAGCATTTGTATTTACACATTTTTCAGATTAGAGTGAGATTTCCAGAATTCATTGAAACCAATGAATGAAAAATCTTCGCCTGGGTAGAAAATAGTAGTTATTGTAAGAAGTGCTTACTCTGTGCTGAACTTCTTTGCTAAACAAAGGTTTTACAAGGTTTTACAAGGTTTTCAGCTGTGTTAAAATGCAGAATGTTGTCTCTTGTGACAGAGGCTCTACAGGGCAACCTACCACAAGAACAAGGACAAGATTCACACCACGCCTGACACGCCCGAAATCCGCCAAGTCAGAGCCACCCAGGAGGCTGTCAGTGATGTAAGTGCCCTCCTCACAGAACAACTGAAGAAACTGAGATTATTCCCTGAGCAGACACGTGAAGTGCTGTATTTGTTCTCTTTCCAGCTGATCTACAAGTCAGATTTCTTCAAGATGCAGGGCCACCTGATCTCCCTGCCCTACACCCCTCACGTGCTGCACTGCCGCTACGTTGGGGACATCACCAGTGATGTAAGCAGCTCACACGCCTGCTGTGGGGTCCAAAACTTCTCTGCTGGGAGTGGGGATTGGGTTCCTCTCACTGCCTTTCTGTTCTGGAACAGAAAAACGCTTTCTCTCTGTGTTCAAGGACTGATGGTTGGAATTATCCCCGAAGCTGACGGTTGGTTTTGATGTCTTTCGTAGAATAAGTACAAAGAGGACCTGAGGTGGTTGAAGGGCTTGGGTTGTTTCCTGTATGACACCCCTGACATGGTCCGTGCCCGTGAGCTCCGGAAGCTCTGGGTAAGACTTCTCCTCTGGGAATTGGGGATGGCAAAATTTCCTTTATTTCTGTGCATGCAGGCAGTGAAACACAGGAAAACGAGCAAAGAATGAGAGATTTTGTGCTGTGCAGCCAATTTGTTGCTTCAAAGCACTGTTGGGTTGCACTGTAAAATTTCCTTTTATTAATAATGCTTTTCCTCTCCAGTCTAATTATATCTACACAAGTACTGCCAAGAAAATGTGGCCTAAAATCAACGTGGTGTTGGATACCCCTGGATACAGAGCAGTGCAGGAGCTAAAAACCCACCTGAGTGAGGTAAATTCTGTTATTTCTGCCCAATTTTGTAGCTAGAATTAACCCCTCTCTGTGTTTTTTTTTCTTCTGAAATAGATGAGATGTTGTAATTGCAAAGCTGTGATTGTGCAGCTTCTAAATAACAGCAGAATAAATAATTCCTGGCCCTGTCTTTTTCCAGCTGGTTTACAGAGCTGCAGGCAACGAGCTGAAGACAAAATACACTTCCATCCTTGATACACCTGACTTCTTAAGAGCCAAGACAGGACAAAAAATACAGAGCCAGGTGAAAAAATTGTGCTGATATAAAAATCAATAAGAGGATCCTTCTTAATATATTGTTAAAGTACAGCAAAAGCTTTCCAGGCAGTTTCAAAGCAATGTAGAATTCCTAGTGAAATTGGTGGTTATTGTGAATTTACAGCTGTTTTTTTCAGAGATATAAGGTAGAATTTAGTTGAGTAAGTCTTTTTTGGATTATTTTCTTCTTGCTGCAGTACTTGTACGTGGAACTTGCCACAAAAGAGAGACCCCACCATCATGCTGATGGTCAGACTCAAGCCTTTAAACATGCCAGGAATGTCAAGGACATGATGAGCGAGGTAAAGTCTTGATCTTTTAATTTGCTACCACTCTGCTGCACTCTTTAGACATTTTATTTCTAATTTTAGTGGTAATTTCAAGGCTCAAATCTGTTTGGCCTTCATTTATTTTTTTTCTCTCTTATACTTAAGTTCCATGTTTCCTTTGGAAGTTCAGGTAAAATAAAACATTCTGAAAATATGTTTTAGTGTTTTATAAGCTAAGCTTTTTGGCAAATGCTCCTAAAATTGCAATGCTGACTCTTCCCTTAGAAAAAGTACAAAACCCAGTATGAGAAGATGAAGGACAAATACACCCCTGTCCCTGACACCCCAGTGCTGATCAGAGCCAAGAGAGCCTACCTGAATGCCAGTGATGTGAGTACTCCAGGGGCTTCCCACTGCTGCTTTTCCTTGGATTCTTTAGGAAAACAGCAGGAAAAACAAACATGCAAAGCACAGAGTATCTCGGTGTCCCCTATCAACAAAGTGCCCCTATTTGCATGTCCATTTCCATTTGAAATTAGGGACATTATTAAGTTTTGATTGATTCCACAGCAATGCTTTTTCCCCCCTTATTATTATGATTAATTTTCATTTCCCATTGCACTGAAGTGTGGCCTTACAACAAAGTAAAAACAGATTTAAAATAATTTTGCTTACACATCAAATCTCCAAAGAGAGCAGACTGGAGTGAAGTGATTGATGCTGGGGCCAGGATAGAATAATTTTTATCAGCTTTTTCATCTCAGTTTTGTGTTAGAACTAAACTGCCCTGTCACTGAGAATGTGTTCAATTTTTAATTTAGAAGTAGATTAGAGAGAAAAAATACCTGAGCTGCTGCACAGGAGATTGTTAAGGTTAAATTGATTTTTTTTCAAGCGTGGAATAGTTATTTGTGATTTAAGGCAATTCAAAAATGCTCATTTGTGAGAGCTTCTCCATACATTTCAGAACAAGCAGGATGTGAAAGAACACGTGCAGGGCTGGTGTTTTGTTCTGGGGTTTATTTAGTGTTACTGCTATAGGAGTGATTTTTAAACACTGCCAAGGAATCTTCTGCACATGGGAATTGCTCCCCAGGAAAGTCTTTCTCCACAGAATGGGATGATCTTCCTGCTTTCTTCAAGAGGAGGACTAGGGAAGAAGGGATAAGTTGTTTCTTATGCCAGAAGTGGTACCTGTGCTATTCCAGAGAGCACTCCTGTGATACAGGGATGTTTTTCTTCAATTGGAAAGTGAATTCGGTGAAATTGTCTCTATTTTCACCATTAATCTCAGTGAAATTACAACTAATTGTGGGCAATTACAGCCTCTTAAAATTCCTCAGGGCTGGCATTGGGATGTCAGACAGCCACATATCCCTGGATATCATCCCTGAGAAGTGAGGAATTGAACTGAAACAATTGCTGGCACACTGATCCCTTTTTTTGTGGGTTATTTTCTCCCCAGCTGCGCTACAAGGAAACCTTTGAGAACACCAAGGGCAAATACCACACAGTGAAGGATGCTCTGGACATTGTCTACCACAAGAAGGTCACTGATGACATCAGCAGTGTATGTACATCTTCATTCCTAATTAGTGTTAGCCACCTAATAACCTAAAATAGATTTATCCTTTTTGTTCCATTTAATTATGTCAAATAATTAGGAAGACATCAGCATTATTAGTGTTGATTTCTTCCCTTCTCTGGAATATCAATTGCTGTCAATGTTACAAATTAATCTCATTTCCACTCCTTTAGTGATGCTGTTCCAGGGGGAAAAAAAAAAACAACCTGAAATTTTTGTGTGTGATGTGGAGTGTTCTTTTCAATTGTTTTACTTCATTCTTCCATTTCCTCTGCAGGTGAAATATAAGGAGAATTACATGAGCCAGCTGGGAATCTGGAGATCCATCCCAGACCGGCCTGAGCACTTCCATCACCGCCTGGTCACAGATGCCATCAGTGATGTGAGTGCCAACAGCTCCTGCAGGGCACAGGCTGGAAACCAAAACTGGTGTCCAAAATGAACCCAAACCTTCTTTCCCAACAAAGGGAAAGGAGGTGAAGTTTTTCAGTGATTTGCAATTTGTCCTGGCAGATCTTGGAACTGATGGAGAGAATCTGATGGTTAAAATTGCTGCACATCCTCTTGTCAAATTAACAATCTTAATTAAGTTCAGTTGTATTTGTTTGGATTTCTTTTACCCTGTAACAACATTTAATTGTACATTTCTGTACATACACAATAACCCCCCCTAACTGTACAAGATTGTTTTTAATTCACACAGGAACCCCAGTAGCAAATGATAGATTATGTGTATGAACAAACTGAGCCCATCACCAAAATAGGAGAAACTAATTTAATTTATAATGGATATAACTCTCTTTGCCACACCTTGTGCTGAGGCTCATTTCAGCACTGATTATCTGCTTAAAACTGAGTCTTTTTGCTTCTTTTCTGAAGGTTAAATACAAGGAAGACCTGGCATGGCTCAAAGGCACTGGCTGCTACGTGTGGGATACTCCAAGTTTTGCCCTGGCAGAGAAGAATAAAGTACTCTACAGTGGGGTGAGTGGAACACTCTGAGTTGTTGCTGAATATTTCTTGACATTTGCTGTCCATTTACAACCATCTGTTGTTGGTAGAAAAGTTAAACTCACAAATGCAATAATTCCGCCTTTTTTCTTTTTTTTTGCCACAAGTTCTCTCTAAAATCATATTTTCATTGCCTTACCCTTCTTTGGATCATGGGCTGGTTTTTGTGTGGTTTTCTTTTGCTCCAGTGTAAGTACAAGGAGAATTTTGAGAAGACCAAGTCCCAGTTCAAGTATGTGGCTGACTCTCCAATCAATGAGCATTTTAAATATGCAACTCAGCTGATGGATGGGGTAAGTCAAGAGTTCTGTAGTTTCTTAAGTAGTTAAGTCTGTGAGTAAATACAGAGTTGAAGGTTGTCCTTCCTTAAATTCAGGCTTAAAGGTGCCTGAAGATCAGCCTAAGGTAATGAAAAGTTTTTGTTTTTCTGAGGATTAGGACAGAACAGGTTTGCAGAGCCCAGGAAGTGAAATCCCCACCCCTGTTCATTAATTTTTCATGGAAAAGGAAATTTTCCTTTGCTGACTTAAATAATGCTGCTGGTGTAGTAACCCTCAGTGTTGGTTTCCATCTGAAAAAGGTGTAGAGAGAATTCCAATTGCTTTCCTAAAGCATTGATAAAATCCTTATTGGTGTTAGGAAGACAGTTTTGTGTCTGAAGTTGCCACAGCTCATTTCATTTCAGTGATTATGCCTGGAATTTTTCCACTCTACAACTCACTTTTTTCTTGTTTTCCTTCTGTAGTGCTAAAGAAACAATTGACACAACCTAAATAATTAATGAACACCCCTGGGTTTAAAATTCAAATCACCCTTGGAGTTTGTAGGATTAGTGGTCTGCACCCCAGGACAAATTCCATGGAAAACACCAGGTTCAGGGTGATTCCCATCAGTTTAGAGTTGAATAGCACATCAAAATCTGGTGCTTTTCATCAAAGAAGCAGATATTTAGATTTACATATTGATATTCCATTATTTGCACCAGCCATTGTATTATATCATTACCTGTCAGGAAGTTTATTACTGTATTAGCTGTTCTAGGTAAGAAAAGCTGTTTCACAACAAATACCAGAATCTTTATGAAGGTTTTTCAGTCTTATTATTGTTCATCGAGCAAATAAGGAAAAAATTAGTATCAGAAACATAAAGGGGTAGGATTTTATCAATGGGAGCTCCATACATTGAAATGAACTTGCCTAAATACCTTCTATTATATAAGTGATGATTTTTAATAACAACTCCTTGTGTTCTCTTTGGACTCAGCTCAGGAATCTCCAACACAGAGTTCCTTCTGCAGTTACTTTTCATGAAGAAAATCAGTCATAAAACTGCTTATTGAAGGGATGGAATAGAGACATCCTTAAACTGTATGCCTTCCAGGGGCAATCTAGAAATGTATTTACCATTTGGAAATATTCTCTCTCTTCTTTTTTTTTCCTTTTTCCCTTTTTTTTTTTAATTGTTAATGTATTGTATTTTTCCCTTTTGGACATTCCCTTCAACCCCAGCCTGTAAAGAGGTTATACCAATAATCTCTCTGTATCTTAACTCTCTCTTGTTACACTGTATTGTGCTATTCTGAGCAGAAATTATATAAAGCTGCCTATGAGAAGCTCAAAGATAGGTACAGCGTTATTGTGGATGATCCCAGGAATCTGCTGGCCAAGTGGGGCAGCACTCTGAGCAGTCAGGTACTGTGGGAGCACCTGGAGCAGCCCTGTGTGCCACCTTCCCACCCAGCAGTGTCACAGTGTCACTGGGAGATTGGCACGTTTCTTCACTCTCTCACTCACTCTCCATCCTGCCACCCAAAAAGGAGTCACTTTTTGTGTGAGCTGCTCTGTCCATCTGTCCTGTATGTACTTCCATTACTGTGCATCAATGGACATCAGGAATCCCATCCCTCTGGAAGCTGCTGGAGAGGTTTTTTAAAAATGCACAATCGAGCACTGATTGTTTTATTACCTCTCCTTTCTAATCTTACTCATTTCTAGATAAAGCACAGGGACATATTTACCTTAATCTCTAATTCACTCTCATCTCCCCCCCAGAAATGCATAATTTCCTTAACATGAAAGCAGGCAAATTTGTTAATATTTACTCTGGACAGTGCTAATTGTTCAGATGTGAATTGTATGCACATGTGGATGAATACATACAGCACCTTGCCTAAATCTCTCCACTCTCCAAGTGCCTGGGATCTAGAGCTGTGTCGTTGTTCATGTTGCTCATGGGTCTCTCTTGTCCTTGGTTGCCATTTGCATGGACAGAAAAGCTATAAATCCTTTGCCAAGATGCTCCTGCAGCACGGATGCAATGAAATTCTGAGGCCAGATATGCTGACAGCACTCTACAACACATACCTGTGGAGCCAGGTAATCTGCAGAGCTGCTGCTCTAGGACACCACTTTGGCTGCTTGGACTTGGCATATTTACTGCTCCCTCTATTCCCATGGATTTCAGAGCCCCAAAGCTTCCCCAGTGTGCTTAATGCTGGCTGTGATTAAATAAAACAGAATATCTGAAACTCTTTCTGCTGCCACTCGGATGTCACTCAGCTCAGGCTGAGCTTGTCCCCATTTTCTCCTTTCATTATAAGAAATTGTTATGTATTTCACACATTTATATTTAAAAAAGCAATTTTTCATACATTTCAGATATTGGATGTTAGCTCTTCCTGGTATTTCCCTAACCCAATTCTCATTCTGACACCATTTCTTGGCCTGGCCTACTTTGATAACCCCAGTTCCTTAATTCAGGAAGAGCTCGATGGATTTGACAAGGAAATTCCAATGTTTATCTCCCACTGTGCCCAGAATGGTGTCAGACACAGAACAGTTATTTCTGCTCTGAAATCACAGCTGCTGGCAGTCACCCTCACCCTTCCCAGTGGGAAAAATCATTCCTAATCATGAACTGGAACATAAATGATAGACTGGAAATGCAACAGTGGAAAACAATTCTGTGAGAGGGAATTGTAATTCTTTGTTACTGCCCCTGCCAATGGTGACATTCCTCAGTAATAAATGACTGAAGGTCTTTCAGACATTTTTTGTTCCATTTTTCTGTGGATTTCTATTCTTTCATTAGAAACTCCTTGCAGGTAACTCTGAGTATGTTTGAACTGTCTGACCTGCATGTCCCCCTGAGTTCACTTCATGTTATCATTGATTATTTGTTTCATATTTTTCATATTGTTTTTCGTATCATTTTTCATATCATTTTTCATATTTTGTCTGTCGCAGCTCCATTTCCAATGCATGGTTTTGTTTTCTGATAAAGGGTAGAGCATGAAAATTCTTTTAAAAAAAAAAGTGTTCTAACCTTTTCCAGCTGCCTTGAGGCTGCCTACAGCAAATTCCCATTCTTGGTGAACAACCTGTTCTCACTGAACTCTGTGAAAAACAGATTTTAAAACCTGAGCAGGGCAAGGTGATCTTTAAGAAAATCATTACCAAGGCACAAATCCTGCTGCCAAAGCATTTAAGATATCCTGGCATTGTGATCTATTTGGTAATGCTTTTATCTTCTTGTTTCTCTTCATTCTGATCACAGAATCATTCAGGTTGGAAAAGACCTCCAAGATCACCAAGTCCAAGTTCCAGCTGAATACGATGAATATTTAAAAATGAGATATTGTCTATTATGAAATTTTAAAGTCTCTGGTCTGCCAGGATTGATTTTTTTTAGCTCAGTCCTGGAGATTTTAGCTTGAAATAACCATAAAATAATCAGAAAAACAAACAGGCAGCCTCCTAGGCAAGGGAGGGGTTTGCAATCCAGCTCATGGGGCAGGTTCTGCTTTCCTTGGCTCTGTGGGAGGGTTCTGCAATTTTATCCATGGATATAATCCCACCTCTGGAAGAGGTTTTGCCCTGCTCTGTGTGATTAACTTAGAGCTCTCCCCATCACCAGATTCAGTACAAGAAGGACTATGAGAAGAAGAAAGACAAGTACACCACAGTTCTGGATACTCCAGAATATTTACGGACCTCAAAGGTCAACAAACAGATCAGTGACGTAAGTGTGGATCCTTTGGAGTGGGAGAATCACCCCCAGGGAATTTCCAGCTGGCACCAGGGGTTCCAAGAAATAATCCCACCTCCAATTTATCCCCTCAGATTATTTATAAACTGGAATACAACAAAGCCAAGCCCAAGGGCTACACCACCATCCAGGACACGCCGATGCTGCTGCACGTGCGCAAGGTCAAGGACAGGATCAGTGATGTGAGTTGATCCTCTGTGGCACCAAAACCACACAAAATTCACTTTTTTAACTTGATAGCCAATGTTTGTAACTCCTGTGTAACACTGCCAGTGAAAATCATCACCTTCTTGGACCATATTGGCCTGTAAAATTATATCTGCATTCAGTGCTTTTTCAAAACCACAGTTTTTCAGAGAGGTTTTTTCTTATGGAGCTCTTGGAACATTTTTTTGCTGGGGCAAACCACCTCTCACTGCAAATAAAAGCCATGAGCTGGAATTTATCTGTAAATCATTAATTTGGAGAGGTTTTTCCTGGTTTTTCTTCCTCTAGTAACTTTTTTTTTTTTTTAAGCTTGAATAAAATATTTCATGCATTGCTTCGTTTATTAATTTCTTATATGGATACTGTGAATAGGTAAGGTCTAAAATCTGAAATAAATATGTATTTAGATTATGGGGCAATGCAAGACTAAAAAGGAGAGAGAAAGGAAGAGGGTGTGGATTTAGGAGTCCTGGTCCTAATTCCTTCTCCTACCCTTTCTCTCTGTCCTTTGTATTGTGGTTCCTTAGGTATCCATAAATAAAATGAGGATATTGACACTTCTGAAACTCAGTGTAGTACTGTCAGAAAAAGCAGCCTGAATCTCATTCAGATGCTCCATGGATTTCTACATAATTAGTAAATCCAGGAGGAAAAATAATAATTTTATCCAGATACTGAAGTGGATCATTGAGAGTCAGAGATTAAAGGACACTTTTGAAGCTCCAAACCGAGCGCTGAGGTTCTCTGAAGGAGTTTTCAATTAGTGTAACTATCAGAAAATAAGTTTCTTTAAAAGATTTCTTTTAGCTGCAAATAACTAGATATATTCAGAATTACTGCTCATGAATAGATTTAGTTTAACCTTAGCCTCATGGTGAGTTAAAACTGCCACATTTTCCATTTCAAAAGAAATGCTTCTGGAGAGGAGCCTCCTTCAGGCAGGTGCTTGATATCAAGTTGCATAGATAGAATTTATTTTTCATGGAATCCCAGAATTTCTGAGGTTGGAAAAGCCCTCCAAGCCCATCAAATCCCAGCTGTGCCCAATCCCCACCCCCATCACCAGCCCAGAGCCCTGAGTGCCACCTCCAGTCATTTTCTCCTGTTAAGATTTTATCCAGACAGGAGCAATTTTAATCAAGTTTTTCATATTCTGATGATTTCCTTGTTGATGCTGGTATCCTCTTTTATTTATCATTTTTGCATCTTTGTCTTCCTTTAGCTGAAATACAAAGAAATGTATGAGAGGAGCAAATCTCGCTGCAACGTCGTGGCGGATTCAGTTCACATTAAAACCCCCAGGCACGCCTACAAACTGAACAGCAACGTGAGTTCTGTCCTGTTCATGTTTCAGTTTTATTCTGGAGGGTGGTGGGAACTGGCAGTGGGAGCCACAAGAAATTATTTCCACAAGAAATTGTTTCCACAAGAAATTATTCCACGAGAAATTAAATTCCGCTGAGTTTTTTGGACGTCGCTTCTTACGCTGCTGGAATAAAATGTGATTTAATTGATTTCATACTGAAATGCCCACTCTGGTGAGTTGTCCTTGAGGTTCTTGTATGTCACACATCCTGTTCTTCCAGTTGTCCTCTGTTTCCCTGGCAGAGACACAACTGTCCCAGGAATTCCCTGGGATGATGCTCTTGGAGACAAATCTTCATGGGAAACTTTCCTGTATTTTCTGTTATTGGTGCCCAACACCCATTTCAGTAGGAAGGATCTGAAAGTTCTCCCCTTCTCCAAAGTCAGGACATCATTTCAGTCCTTCCTATTCCTTTCTCCACCTTCCTATTCCTTTCTCCACGCAGCAGTGGAAAACCTGCAGTGACTGCACTGTTCCTGACCCCAAGGAAAGCCCTAATCTGGTGTAGATGCATTTTCTTACCTCTTCTCACAGACTAAAAGAAAATTGGGCTCTGTATGTTGTGTATGAAGTACCCAACTTCCAATGAACTCTGGTTTTGTTTGGTTTTTCCCTGGAAACAGCTGGATTATAAGAAGAAATACGAAGCAGCCAAAGCCCACTGGCACCTGATTGCTGACAGGCCTGACTTTGTCCAAGCAGCCAAGTCCTCTCTGCAGCAGAGTGATGTAAGAAAATCAGAATACACTCAATAGTCCATTTCCCCATCCCTCCTATACAGAATTTTTTTTAAAAATTGGAGAAGATCTGAGACTCTCTTATTTTATATTTTATTTTTTCTTCCTGCAGTACGAGTACAAATTGGACCGGGAATTCCTCAAGGGGTGCAAACTCTCTGTCACAGATGATAAAAACACAGTGTTGGCCCTAAATAATGCCATCCTGGCCAGTGATGTAAGCACTGAACTCACTTTTCCTCTCCAAGTTCTCTACTACCACTTTACTCACTACTTAAGTGTTCTATTGTAAATATATTTGGACTAGCAACGAAGCTTTGAACAGTTGTTCTCAGTCTCACTTCATTATTTGATTTTTTTCATTAACAAATAGACTGAATTTGAATAAACTTGGTCTTGTAAAAGCCACAGGCCTAGTTCATGGATTAAATTAATATTCAAAGTTAACACTGCCTGAACACCCCTAGACCTTACACCCAGGTGCATCTCTGCATTCCTGGTGTTGAACTGGAAATGTCTGGAGAAAACAACCAAAAAAAAGTTGCAGGTATAAATTGGGAATAGCACAACATATCTTTAATAATAACACAACAGATCTTTAATAATAACACAAAATATCTTTAATAATTACTAACAAGTTGTTAGTATTCAGCATATTAAGAAAACTCCAAGTGACAGCCATAGGACTGTATGGACAAGGCTGCAAAATACCAAAATATGGGATTTTTCTGCAAAACTTTTCACTAACAAGCAAACACAACTGGAATAACTACTTTTTAATCTGCCAGAGGACGAAATGCACATTATTTAAACTGAGCTCTTTCCTTCCTGCCAGATAAAATACAAAGAGAAGCACAACAAAGCCCGTGGGACCTACCACGTTGTTCCAGACACCCCTCAGATCCTGCTGGCTAAGAACGTCAGCTCTCTGGTGTCCGAGGTAAAACATCCATTTACTCCTGAATCACCTTGAATTCCATCCTGGGGCTGCTGGGATTGACCTGCTTTTCCCCTGTGCTGGCAGAACAAGTACAAAGAGCAGAGCAAGAAGCAGCTGCCCCATGGCTCCTTCACCACCCTGCCCCAGACCAGGGACACCGTCCACGTGAAGGAGGTGACCAAGAACGTCAGCGAGGTGAGTTCTGGCTCTGCTCATCACCTCCTGTCAGAATCCAAGGCACAGAAAACCTTCAGAGCCCTGGGCCTGCTGGCTCTGAGTTTGAGATGGGTGCTGGATTTGATTCTGGAGCCGTGGGAAAAGCTTCCAGACTCAGTGACCTGTAACAAAGATTTTGGTCTGTAGTTTAAGACAAGGTGTGTTAAGTTAGATAGGAGAGGGTTTGGCAGGGTGAAGTTTAGGTATAGAAGGAGTTACAGAATAAAGTAAAAAGTTTAGGGTGTGGTGGTGTAGAATGGAGTAATGGGGAACTGTGGGTCAGTAGATGAGGGGGTGAAAAATTCTGCAATTTGGCAGATGTGTAATGCAGGTGTGATTAACTATTGGTGTGAAAAGGAAAATATATGTATGTGGCAATTATCTATTGGCCAATTAACCTTTAAGAGACCTTGTAACCTGCAATCTTGGGACCACTCTTCATGGCATGGCTGACTTCTGCAAGCCTCTGTGAAGGAGTTCTCACGACTCCCAGAGACTGCAGCAATAAATAACACTTTAAAGCACACCAGAGTGATCCCATCTCTGACCCTACCATCCCAATAATCTCCAAAGATGAATTTTTCTAGTCCAAACTCCAAAAGCTGCAGCCAACACATTTTGGGAATGCAGTGACTCCTCTTTATCCACCTACAGCAGTCTCAAGGAGGTTTTTTCCAAGTTTCTGCAGCATTTCCCTCCCTGTGACATTAAAAACTCACACGTGGCCCTTTCTGCTCTCAACAGACCAACTACAAGAAGAAGTTTGTGAAGGAGAAAGGTAAATCCAATTATTCTGTCATGCTGGAGCCTCCTGAGGTGAAACATGCCATGGAAGTTGCTAAAAACCAGAGCACAGTAAGTTTACCTCCTTTTTCCATTAATTTAGTAGGTTATGTAAGCAAATTCAGCTGAAAAAAACCCAAGTATTTAGATTTCTGAATTTCCTCCCAGCCTCCATGTTCAGGTGTGATTTTGAAAGATAAAGGTACATGTATTTACAAATATGAAATTACACTGAAAGAAAGGATTTGTATTTAAATCCCGTGGTAGATTTAAAGTAATTTGGTGCAAATCACATCTAATAATTTTTCTCTTCCCTTCAGGCACAGACAGAATTTCCCATTTTTATTTCTTTATTTGTAGACAACTTGCAAAACCAGATTCCCAGATCTGTTCCTTGTGAATTTATTTCCAAAACAAACCCAAGCAAATGTTGCTGTGTCCTTTATTGGTGTATTCCCCATGAATAAATCTCATTAATTTTCTTCTCTCTGTCTTTTTCCATGGATTAGATTGAATATAAGAAGGATGCCAAATCCAAGCTCCACTACACACCTATAGCAGATCGACCAGATATTAAGAAAGCAACTCAGGCTGCCAAATTAATCAGCAATGTGAGTGTTTTTAAGCCTTTTGTATAATCTTTTAGCATCAATTTCACTCCAAAATCCAGTAGGATAATTAAAAGGGGGTCTCATCACTGCTAAAGGGTTTGTTTCTTTTGTTAGATTGAATATAAGAAGCGTGGAGCAGCAGGTGTGGGTGTGACCATGCTGGGACGTCCAGACATTGAGCTGGCCAAAGAGGTGTCCAAACTCACCAGCCAGGTAAGGGCAGAATGAAAAGTTGGTGAAATTTCAGAGCAGTGGGAAATTCCAAAAAGTGAGTGTAAATTAAAAAATTAATTTACAGACTGATGCCATTATTATAATTGAAACTATTTGTAGATTAGGGGGAAAGGGAGAGGAAGGGAATATGGTAAAGTAAAAATTAAATACCAGTACAAAGTATATCCTTATTAAACTTTTCTACTGTCATTAATGGAGGTATAAAATCGTCTTAAGATGATGTTGTGAGAAGATCTTTGAAATACTGAAGTGGTTGCCCTGTTCTTTTTTAGCTCTTTTGGGTATTGGCTGTACCAGAACCAGCCTTTACCTGGCTCTTGCTTCCCATCCTTTGAAGGGACACTCAGTTTCTTTCAGCAACTTTCTTTTTCCTTTGTATCTTTAAAAGAATCTTGTGCCAGGATCTCAATCCCTCTTGGTTCTTTGTCCCCTCTTCGTGTTTTAATTCTGGATTTTTGCCTTCCTGACCTTGCTTTCTTGCTGCTGGTTGTAGGCAGAGTACCTCAAACAACACATGAGAGGCCATGGAGCTGCTTCCTATGACACCCCCTGGATGAGAACCTTTAAGAAAGCAAATATGCTAAGTAGTCATGTAAGAGAATTTTAATTAACTGCCATTAATGCCATTGTTGTGCATCTGTCTCTTGCTTGCATAATTACCTTGCAATTCTGCAGCACCACGTGGAGCTTTAAATGTCATCCTGCCCTTCATAGAGGTTTTGGAGGTTCTAAGTTTTTTATGGATGTTTCCAGTGCACTCAAATAATGTGAAAACTCACCTTTTTCACCCAAAAACCTAAAATTTGAGCTGTTATTGTTGAAAACTGCAGGAGAAAAAAGGGAAATATATGTGTAAATATATATGTATGACCAACCTGAACAATGGTGCTGGTAATTTTCAGTGAACAGTCACCAGAACTTCATTTTAACTCTTCAAACTATTCTATTAAAACTTCATTTCTAATTAACTCTTCTATTAAAACTTCATTTACACTTTAAATAAACTGTTTTATTGGCTGGAATTTCATCATGGAAGAGCAGACTCTGAATCAGTCCCACTGAGAAGTGCAGTCTGTGCTGTTTTGAGGGCTCGTGGTTTCTTAGACTTCTTCCCACATAAAAACCTTTGGAAAACAGAAAAAAACCAGAGCCTGGATTGCTCATTTGGAAGTGGCAGCAGACAGGTCTGTGCCATTTCAGTTTTACACATATATTTCCAATTGAAAAAAAAAAAAAAAAAGAGGATTTTGTTTTTTCCATGTCTGGCTGTGTCTGCTGCCATGTCGGAATGTCCACCATGGTGTCTGCAGGAAAACCAAGGATCTCCTCAGGAGAACCATGGATGTTTAGATGAGAAAAAGAAGAAATTCTGTTCATTCCCATTCCATGATGAGATCCTGGTTTTCCATTCTTTTGCCACTCTGGGTCTTTTAATTATCCTTTGCTGAGATAATTTTGGTTCTGAGAGGAAATTAGCTGCTGGAGGGGCAGTGAGGGAGCAAAGAGTGGTTGGCATCATCTTTAACAATTATTTTTTCTCTCGGACGTCTCTTCTCACAAACTTTGTAAAGCATCATGTCCACCTTGTTCATCCAGTTGGGTTTCTAAGTAGGATTCTGTCTGTCTGCCTTGCTTGCTTTAAATTTTGCATCGATTTCCCAGCAAATCTTCTTTTGGGTTTAAAAACTCTCATTCCTGTCAATATTCCTGTGCCTCCAGCCCGAATCTGCTGGGTTCTGATGGCTCACATTGCTGTGTTTGACCTGGCTGAAGCTGATGTGGTTTTGTGGTACTAAACCTCTCGTAGAATCTAATTAATTATTTATCATTAGCAATTAATTGTGTCACTGCTCTGTTTGTGATCATTAATGTCCTCCTTTAATCCAGTCAGAACACGCTGTGTGCATAACAATGGATAGAAAAGTATTTGATGTACTGACATCTTCAGTGCTCTGAATTCTTGAGGTTTTTAAAGCTCTTATTTCTCCAAGAAATGTGTAAAAATTTCTCTTCAACACTCTTCCATACACTCTTATATTTATAATATTATATATTAATGTTACATATAATATTATAAATAAAATATAATTTTCTTGTATTTTACTCTTATTATACCTGTCTCTGTTTTTATCTCTTTGTGAAACATCTTAAACCAACAGACAGTTCCAGTTCCCATCAAGTAAAAGACTCTCCACCTCCAAGGGTCAGAATTTTGGCAACACAGCTCTCTTGCCTCTTTGATTTTTTACAATGAGGAGATATGACCTTTGCACTGGAAGAAAAATTACAAGTGGTGTCTCGTAAATATCGAATAGATGTAAATTTTCTTTCTTTGTCAGATTTTAAACCAATCCTTATTCCAGTGGACACCTTCAAGTTCCTGCTCTTCTCCCAACCACTGAGACAGGGCCCTTCTGCAGCTGAGTCCTGCAGAGCAGCTGTGACACCTGGTTGTTTTAATTTAGGTGAAATACAAGGAGAACTTTGCCAAGGAGATGGGCAAAAAGCCAAAATATGATCTGAAGGAGGCCAAAATCTACAAGACCCTGAAGGACGCCCACAACATGGCCAGCGAGGTACGCTCACCCTCGCTTTTCCTGGGGGGGGGAAACTCCCACCCTGCTTTCCCAAATCCCTCCTTCGTGCTGTTGGAGCCTCCCCCAGGCCCAGGTGGAGCTCTCTCCTGATGGGTTTGGCCCTTTTTCCCTGCAGGTGAAGTACAAGGCAGACCTGAAGAAGCTGCACAAGCCCGTCACGGACATGAAGGAGTCTCTGCTCATGAACCACGTGCTGAGCACCAGCCAGCTCGCCAGTGCTGTAAGCTCTGGGTGACCCCACAGCTCCCAGGGGTGGGAATTCCCTTGGGAATTCTCTGCTAACTCCTCCTGTAACAGCTGCTCCCTCGGGGACCTCCATGGGCATCACCTGGTAGTGATCTCTTCCTCTGTTTCCTAACGGTTCCTCCTTAACCAGCTCTGGGAATGGTTCCCTTCCCTGCCCTGGCAAGGGAAATCTTCATCTCCTGTACCACTGATAATGTTTAAATATTGATCATTTTTACTGGATTGGTTCTTGATCCCATTTAACTGACTGAAGAACTGCTAATGTTTTAAATATTGATCATTTTTACTGGATTGGTTCTTGATCCCATTTTAACTGATTGCAGAACTGCTGATGTTTTAAATATTGATCATTGTTACTGGATTGGTTCTTGATCCCATTTAACTGACTGCAGAATTGCTAATGTTTTCAACACTGATCATTTTTACTGGTTGGATCTTGATCCCATTTAACTGACTGCAGAACTGCTAATGTTTTCAGCACTGATCATTTTTACTGGATTGGTTCTTGATCCCATTTAACTGATTGCAGAATTGCTAATGTTTAAATATTGATCATTTTTACTGGATTAGTTCTTGATCCCATTTTTAACTGATTGCACTACACTAACAAATACCTTTTTAATTTTTTTCCCTTTTCCTTTGATGATTGTTGTATTTAAAGTTTTTATTTTTATCTCTTTTTAAAATTTATTGCACATTTGTTTAACACTCCCCTATTATAAATCCACATAATTATGCCTAACAAAATAATTGATAATGACAAAATGCAAAACCTTTATTGCCTGGTGCACCCTTTTCATGAACCCACTGTGTTTTCTCTTTTTTTCTTCTTTTAATCCTTGTTTTCACAAAACCCTTATTGCAATCCAAATGACCATTAAAAAAATAACTATTCCCCCACATCTTTAACCCCCAGTACCAATTCTAAACTTCTTGGGTTTTGTTTTACCTCTTGCATTTCTAATTTCTCTCTGATATTCCGTTGAAGTGGTGCTTTGATTGGACCTAAGAAGTAAATTTGCTGAGGGATTTTTGGTTTTTTTTTTTGGATTGAGATGATTTTTGACACCTTCCCTTCAGTACCAGTACAAGAAGCAATATGAGAAGAGTAAGGGTCACTACCATGTGGTGCCAGATAATCTTGAGCAGGTTCATCTCAGGGAGGCCTCAGAGCTCCAGAGCCACGTAAGTTGGACGTGTGTTTGTCACTCTCCCACCTCTCTGAGCACCAAATTCCACCCAAACCCTCCCAGCAAATCCTCCAGGCTGTGACATTCCCTGGGCCTCTCTGCCCCACCAGCACTGCACACCTGGCTGAGGATCCAAGGGAGCAAAACCTGCCCATTTCCGAGTTCAGAACACATGAAATATCCAGATAAAATCTCGGTGTGATTCCTTCATTCCAGAGAAAATCCCCGTTGCTCGCCTCTGCTGTACATGGATTTTTTACATTTATCAGGGGGATTTATCTCTGGAGGTAAAAAAGGAGCTGGAAATCACAGAAAGTGGGAACTGAAGGAATTAGGGTTGCTGCTGAGAGTGGATTTCCAACTGCTTCATCCATTCCAGGGGTCCAAAGGAGAGCTCTGCTGTCCTTTCCTGCATCAAAAAATGGCTTTAATCAAAATTATAAACATGCCTGGAGTTCTTCCCTCTGGAATAAAACACTGAATCACTCCAGAGAAATCCACAGTCTGATTTGATCTCTGATCCTCTTTGTTCCAAGGGTTTATTGGCTGTAAAGCAAGAGAGGAATTACTGCAGGAACACCAAGGAACAGAGCTGATTGTTCTGGTGCTTGGCACAGAATTCCAGAAGGGTTTGGGGACATTTAGGATTATCCAGTGCCACCCCTGCCATGGGCAGGGACACCTCCCACTGCTCCAGGTTGCTCCAACCTGGCCTTGGACACTGCCAGGGATGTTCAAAACATGGAAAGGCAAAAAAGTCACCTAGCAAAGGACCATAAGGAAATGGTTATTATTCAGATTGTAATTTTAAATGAGGTTGTGATTAATTTTTAAGCCAGTCCTTGTTGCTCCAGTTTGGTATCAGGCTCTGACTTGGCCCCTTTTAGCATCCTGAAAATCTGGATAACAGCAATTGAAGTGGAAATCTCATCACCTTTCTGGACATTTTACCTCCTGGACACCCAATTTTGCATTTGCTGATCAATAATACAGATTTCAGGAAGGCAAACTGCATTAGACATTCAATTTTTACCACAGAACTGTTGATAGTAGGCACATAATTAGGTCTTTGATTATTTAGGAGGGTGACTTTTTTGTCTTTTTATCTCAGGTGAAATACAGAGAAAAGTATGAGAAGGAAAAAGGAAAACCCATGTTGGACTTTGAAACCCCCACATACCTGACTGCAAAGGAGTCTCAGCTCATGCAGAGTGAGGTAAAGTCAATACTGATAGGCTGAAAAGCTTTAAAATTTCCTTTTTATATTAAAATTAATAGGGATTTAATAGGCAGTTCTACTTGCACCTTGTGCATGCTGATAGACTGAAAAATTAGTTATTTCAGATCTCTTTATAATGGTTGTTAAATGCTGCATTGAACACTTGTGACACTCTCCTTTCATGAAATGAGTTTATTTATTTTTTTATCAGTAAATGAAGTTTAAACAAGTCTTTGAGTGAGAAATGTGGTACCAAATTAATTTCATTTTTACAACATGCCACAGTGTTCGTGTGTTATCACAGGACACAGAAAGTGCCCTGTTTCTTTTTTTTCACCTCAGCACTCCATTTTTGAGAAACTCTTTTTATTCCCTGTGTGTCTCTGCTGCCACAGGTTCTTCCCTGACCTGCCATTCTCTTTCCTTGAGCAGTTTTTTTGTGCTTATTTGGAGTTTAATCCCATTCTGGCCCATATGGAGGCTGCAAAGCAGCTGTGTAAGGCCATTAGTCCTTGTGGTACCTTTGAATATTTTCTCTGCATAGATAAAATGAGTAGAAAAAACACAAAATAAAGGCAGGATCAGATCCTATTTCCATGAAAAGCATGACAAGTTTTAGTGGGAACAGCATTTAGGGGCCCATTTATCAACTGCACCCAGTGACATTGACCCCTCCCAGCTTTGCACACCATGAAAAATACCGTGATAAATATTTGCTCTTTTGCTTTTTTTATTTGGTTTTTTTTTTTTTTTTTTTTTTTTTTTTTTTTTTTTTTTCCTTCTTCTTCTTCTTCTTGCTATCATTAGAAAGAATATAAGAAGGACTTTGAAGAGTCCATGAAGGGCAGGAACCTCACAGGCCTGGAGGTCACACCATCCCTCTTGCATGTCAAATACGCCACCAAAATAGCGAGCGAGGTACCAGCTCCTCTGGGCTCCTTCCCTCTGCCTCCTGCAGCAATTCCAGCACTCCCAGCTCCAGTTCTTCTCCCCCACTCTCCTGCCCATCCACACTCAGCATGTCTCCATCCGTTCTCTGCTCACAGCTAATTTGCCATGGGTGTTTCTTCCTTCTCCTTTAACTTTATTCCCATTTCCTGCCCCTCTCTGACTTCCCTCAGCCTAACTGGTCCATCTGTGTGTGCCTTGGCAATTTATTTTCCACAATAATCCCTATCTTTTGTTGGAGTAGTTCTTCTATAACCCTCTGCAATATTCTTTCTTGTTTTCCAAATCTCTTTCTTTTTTTTTTTTTTTCTTTTGGGGTTTTTGGAATTTTTTTTTCTTTAATTTTCTTTAATTTTTTTACAACGAAGTTGGAAGAGTGTGAAACTCCCTCTGGTCTGGCTTTGCAGTGTTCTTCCTTCTCTTTCTGCTGCAGAAAGAGTACAGGAAGGATCTGGAGGAAGGAGTCAAAGGGAAAGGACTGACAGCCTTGGAGGAGACCCCAGACATGCTGAGAGCCAAGAATGCCACTCAGATCCTGAACGAGGTATGGAAGAGCTGCTTGGAAAATTCCTGAGGGGATGGAGCAGCCTCCAACTGCCCTCCCTGCCCAGGGACACTTCCACCATCCCAGGCCTTGGGCACTGCCAGGGCTCCAGGGGCAGCCACAGCTTCTGTGGGAATTCCAGCCCAGCCAGGAATTCCTTCCCAATCTCCCACCCATCCCTGCCCTTGCACTGGTGGGAACTTTGTCATTCCCTAAAAACTCTGGAGAAGAGGGAAGAAAAGAACATGGATGAGGGACTAAGGATCACAGTGGATTTTTAAGTGAGCTCTTCCCTGGGTTCACAGTCACTGTCAGGAATTCAGATGGGAAGCAGGAGCTGGGATCAAAAGTCAATCAAAGGACTCATTAGTTAATTAGTCAAGGACTAAACCAAGATTTAATTCATGAAGCACACACTGAAATAATCTGAAATGATAGAACTTGTGTGCAGAATTAGGAGTTGATATTAGAGATATTCCTGGTTTGGGATTGGCACTATTCATGGTTTGGGATTTGCACAGTCCCTGGTTTGGGATGGGCATTACTCCTGGTTTGGGATTGGCAGTATTCCTGCTTTGGGATTTGCACAGTCCCTGGTTTGGGATGGGCACTATTCCTGCTTTGGGATGGGAACTACTCCTGGTTTGGGATGAGCACTGTTCCTGGTTTGGGATTGGCACTATTCCTGGTTTAGGATTTGTACTATTCCTGCTTTGGGATTTGCACAGTTCCTGGTTGGGATGGGCAAAATTCCTGCTTTGGGATTGGCACAGTTCCTGGTTTGGGATGGGACAATTCCTGGTTTGGGATTTGCACAGTCCCTGGTTGGGATGGGACAATTCCTGGTTGGGATTGGCACTATTCCTGCTTTGGGATTGGCACAGTCCCTGGTTGGGATGGGCACTATTCCTGCTTTGGGATGGGAACTACTCCTGGTTTGGGATGAGCACTGTTCCTCGTTTGGGATTGGCACTATTCCTGGTTTGGGATTTGCATGTTTCCTGCTTTGGGATTGGCACAATTCCTGGTGGGTGGCTGTGAATGTGCAGCCCCTGCAGCTGTGGCACCCCTTTCCCTGCCCCATCCCCGTGTCCCTGCAGAAGGAGTACAAGAAATCCTTGGATCTGGAGATCCGTGGGAAGGGCCTGACGGAGCTGGCGCTGGAGACGCCGGATTTCCTCAGGGCCAGGAACGCCACCGACATCGCCAGCCAGGTCTGTGCCTGCCACCCCCCTCTCACTGAGCTCTTTTTTAAGGGAAAATTCCGAGTTTTGTGCCCAAACCCAGCGCGAGTTGTTGTGGATGAGGCCCCTAAACCTGAGCTTTGCCCGACAGATCAAATACAAACAATTGGCAGAAATGGAGAAAGCCAACTACACCAGTGTTGTTGATACTCCAGAGATTATTCATGCCCAGCAGGTCAAGAACCTTTCCAGCCAGGTATCTTGAGTGAAGCAATTAATCCTGCTCATGTGGGAAGCCCAGGAAGTACTAATTAAACACCCAAATAACCACCTCTCACAACCTCCAGGAGGCACCAGGGAACAAATCTCTCCAGAGCTCTGGAATTCTACGGCAATAATCAAATTAATTTTACTGCTGTGTCAAGTGACACAATAATTTCTCTTGCTTTGCCAAGCTAATTCTTTTTAAAGCAGATTCTTCTTCATTTTCTACTCCTCAATAACCCGCTGCCTAAAATAAATCCTGCACAGAGGCATAATCCCAATTTCTGTCAGAGAAGAACTCACATCTCCACAAAGATGGGCGCTGCTCAACAACCAGTAACTCCAGTTTGTTTATTGCTGCTTTTGTGTTTTCTATTTTAATCCATTTGGGGTTTTCCATCAGAAAAAATACAGGGAAGATGCAGAAAAGACCATGCCCTACTATGTGCCTGTGGCTGACACACCAGAAATGCAGCGGGTCCGAGAGAATCAGAAGAATTTTAGCATGGTAGGCACAGAAATAAATAAAAAACCCCCATATTTTCCTCATTTGGGGAGAAAACTGTGAGTGAATTTGTACAGCACAGAGTTAACATTTGACATTTTGCCTTTCCACAGCTGCAGTATCAGTCAGACCTGCAGAACAGTAAAGGAAAAGTCACAGTGGTTCAGGACACCCCAGAAATCCTGAGGGTGAAAGAGAACCAGAAGAATTTCAGCTCGGTATGGTCACCTGTGTCTTCACTCCTCAGCCCAAAAAAAAATAGAGTTTAATATCTTTAATGAAATTACGATTTTGTTGGTGCTTCCCTTACAGATGCAGTAGATTTAGCTGGGCTTTACAAGGTGTTTTCCCCTGCTGTTTTTGTGGGGTGATTGCCCTCTTTCAGAGGCACAGCTGGGATAGAGTTAAACAATCCCCCATTAAATCAATATAATTTTAATCCCTTTTCCTTTGTGCAGTCCCTCCCTGTCCTGCTGCCCCTTGTGCTCTGTGTGCCTGAGTTGTTGCCCAGTCCCTGTTGCCTCAAGTCTCCTGTGGCATTTTGCCTCCAGCACCATTAGAAAAGTAGAAAATACCTGTATGAATCAAATTAGACCCAATAATAATCTTCAATCCTAGAATCAGCCCACAAATGTTGTGATTTTGGAATTACGGAATGGTTGGAAGGTACCTAAAGCTCATCTCCTTCCATCCTACCGTGGGCAGGGAATCCTTCCATTATCCCAGGAATATTCTACTGAAAAATACTTGATAAGTTAATTGCGTGTATAAATTATATTCTACTTAAAATGCATTAAATATAAAAAAAACCCAGCTTTTTTTTTTCCACAAATGGTGCTCACTTTGGACACCTCGAGAGGGGCAGTGAGCAGAGTGGATCCTCTGGGCTTTCAGCTGCTCCCTTTTGTCCAAGCTCAGTGTCTGGGAGCAAGAACGTTGTGTTTTGGATGCTTAACCTTGTTGTCTTCATTCCAAACGTTAAGATTTTGTATAAAGAAGATATTGGAACTGGAACCACAATTGAAAAGACCCCAGAGATGCAGAGGGTTAAACGAACCCAGGATAATATCAGCTCGGTACACAAGAATGGATTTTTAATACTCACTCTACCACTGCTAATTCAACTTGAAATAATCCTTCTTTTTTTATTTATTATTTTTTTTTTTTACATTTTTCTTTTCTTTACATCTTGCTAACAGTGGTTTGCCAATAACCCAACCAGTTGGTATTGACTTTTCTGGAAGTTTTTGCCCATCCTTGTTACTTTAACAGTAACCTCTCTAATGATTAACATTCCATTTCTTACTCACAACCCATTTCTAAACCATGGAAGCTCTTGCTGGCAGTTTGATCTCATCCCAGATATAGTTTGGGCAGGAAAAACAGAAATATTTAGGTGGGAAGGGATGTGTTGAAATCATCTATTCCAACCCTGTGGCTCAGCTTTAGGATGAGTTGAGTTTTGAGTACCCCACAGGATGAGGATTCCACAACCTTTTCCAGGGTGGGACCATCTCCCAGGAAAATCTGTTTTACTCTGGTCAGACTGAATTTTTGGGTGGGGATTTTTTAGCTGGTTTTGTCCTGGCAAACTTTGATGTTATCTAAAAAGTCACAGCACTCTAAAATTGGAATAATTGTGCCTATTAATTTGATTTCAAATCTCCTAAACCTCCTCCATGCTTTTTTTTGAATGCTGGTGTCATTTACTGTCATGCACTAACACTGCAGCCAGTTTGTTCATGCAGAATGTGTCAAATATGTTTGAAATGTTCAATATGTTTAAAATGTTTGAAATGTTCTTGTGAAAGGCTTTTTTTGTTGTTAGCAAAGCAGAAATGCAATGGCACCCTCAGTGCTGAAACGCTGTGTGATGATTCTCACCTTTGTTAAATAGGAAGGATTTTTACACATCCCAAATTCTCCTTTGGGTGGCAGAAAGGCCAAAAAGTATCAGGTTTACAGGAATTTATCTGGTTTTATGAAACCCTTTCAGTGCCATTCCCAGTGACTCAACAGCAGAATTGTCACATATTCCTTGGGAAGGTGGAGGTGTTGAAGTCCTTTAAACTTTCCCTCTCTGTGAGATCACCATAAAGCTCTTTATGAACCATTGAATTCCTTCCTGTAAATCCTTTTCCCTCCCCTAATTCCTGTTCCTTTGCAGGTGAAGTACAAGGAGAGCATTGGGAAAGGGACTCCCATCCCTGACCTGCCCGAGGTGAAGCGTGTCAAGGAGACCCAGAAGCACATCAGCTCGGTAATTCCCTGTTCCCTGCTCCTCCCTTTTCCTGCTGGGAAAGCCCCAGCTCTCCCAAATCCCTCTGCCCAGCAGCAGGGAATTGAAAGATTTGAATTTTACAGGAATTATCCCAATGGCTCGCTGCGTGTTTGCTTTCTGTGACCTTTGCTAAACACAGAGCTAGGAATGAAAGTGGCCCAGGTTCTGTTAAAGTTTGGCTTTTTGGAAAAAAAGAAGGGATCAGGAAGAGAGAACTTTGAGGGGAAAAATAAAAATTGGAACCTTTTTGTATGACAATTATAAGGGAAAAAACCCTTCCCATATCCAGTTAAGTGTAAATTTCACTGCTCACTTATGGACAATGGAGTTGTTTTTCCAAACAATTCTTCGTTTTCTCTTTTCCACAAGTTGTTTTCCCTTGCTGTAATTGCTTTATTTGTTTCAATGATATCAAGCAGTGAATTTTTTTTTTTACTGGTTTGTTTTGGTGCAAGTTTTGTTTTGGTACAAGTTTTGTTTTGTTTTGTTTTTTTACCACTTGCAAGAAGAGCTGTGAGTGCACTTGTCAGGTATTCCCACATGGCTGGGGTTATTCCACAAGCATCTCCTTTCATGAAAAACACAAATTTAGAAGTCAAATAACTACAGGTTAAATTAAACCTCATAACATGAGTGGTGGTACTCAGTTGATTTTGTTTCCTAGAAATTTAACCTGAAGTAAAACAGTGGTGCAAACAAACAGAAATGAAAATGAAAATGAATAAAGCCCACGGTGAAGTCTTTCTGCATTGAACAATTCCAGGAAAGGTTAAGGTCTTTCTTAATCCCATAAAGAAATGCTGACTGCCTGAGAAAGAATTCTATTATATTTCCCAAACTAAGATGGAAAGTAAAATATCCCTCTCAGGGCTTGGTCAGCAGAATATTTAAATTTATGTCCTTTAAATGAAGACACACTGAAGGCAAATTCCTCTGAGCTGGTGACAGTGCCGACAAGGATCCTGAGCGATGTAAATTGTGTTTTTATCTCTGTATAATCCATTTGTAACCCCAGTGAGCAGGCCAGGGGTGTCCCCAGGGCGGCCTGACCCTTGGCTGGTGCTTGTGTCCCCCAGGTGTTGTACAAGGAGGAGCTGGGCACAGGCACCCCCACGCCCGTGACCCCAGAAATGGAGAGAGTCAAACGCAACCAGGAGCAGATCAGCTCGGTATTTACAGCCTGGAGGAGTTATAACAACGGGATGTTGTTATAATCCTGTGCTCATAACACCCTAACCTCGTTCTTCCTCAGGGGTTTAGTCCTGGCTGTGCCCCAGCAGGGTTTTAACTCATTGATCTTCCACTGTTTGTGCTTTTGGGGGGATTTACACCTTCACCTGCTTTTCTTCTGAGAACAAACGTGCCTGAAAAATAATCCTGGCATTTCCTGAACTAAGCTGGGCAGCAGAACATCCCTGTGGAGTTGTGGTGTTTCTCCCCACGTTTGTTTTACCCTGAGCCTTCATCTCCTCTCTGCAGCCACCCTTTCACAGAACAGCCCTCCCCAGCCTCTCCCTTAATCCTCGCCTCTGGAACCAGCGTGCCGTGAATCCCAAGGGATCCTAACGCTGAACACAGCCCCAGAAGCAGTGGGGTTTGGTGGCTCCGGCCTGTGCTGAGTGGGATTTTTGTGGCCCTGCTGTTGTCCCTCACAGGTGTTGTACAAGGAGGGTTTAGGGGCTGGCACTGCCACGCCGGTGACGCCGGAGATGGAGCGGGTGCGACGGAACCAGGAGCACATCAGCTCGGTACTGAGGGGTCACCCACACCCTGCTCCCCTCCCAAACCCAAACCCAGCCCCTCTAACTCCTCCTTGTCACATCCTTGGGTGAGCTGGGAGCAACCCAAACCCCTACAGCCCTGCCAGGATCCTGATGTTTCCATTTTCCCCCTCCGTTTTCCCCTCGTGCCGCTGTTCCAGCTGGGGAGATTTTAACCTCGTTAATTAAAGCACTGGAGCAGGGCCTCCTTTTGCTTCCCAAGGAAATGTTAATTGTGGGAGTGGTGTCACAGGGCCCCCCCCTTCCAGCACCTCCAGCCTCACCCCTGCCAATGGGAAATGGACCCGGAACCCTTCCCAAGTGACGGGATCAGGGAATGGTTTGGGTTGGAAGCAGGGAGGTGTCTCTGCCTGTTCCTGCTCTGCTGGGGCTCTCCTGCACCCCAAGGTCTTTGTGAGGAGCATTCCCAGGTCATGGCAGGGAGGGAACCTCAGGAGCATTCCATGGAGACAGGAATATTCCAGCAGGAGTGGGTTCCTGTCTGGAATTCCTGCTCCTGACACCTCCCCTCAGATGAGCACTGTGCCATCACTTCGTTCTGGATTTCTGTTTTAATTTAATTTAATTTTGAGTGCCTCTGCCCCAGTCCCACCTGGAATTCCTGCTCCTGACACCTCCCCTCAGATGAGCACTGTGCCATCACTTCATTCTGTATTTCTGTTTTAATTTAATTTAATTTTGAGTGCCTCTTCCCCAGTCCCATCTGGAATTTCTCCTCCTGACACTTCCCCTCAGATGAGCACTGTGCCATCACTTTGTTCTGTATTTCTGTTTTAATTTGTGACCCATTTTGAGTGATTCTTCCCCAGTCCCACCTGGAATTCCTGGCAGAGACCCCTGGGATGGTGCCGGGCCCTGCCCTGCCTGGGCTCCCTGCAGCTCCCTCAGCCTGGCTGCAATCCTGAGGCAAAGCTGCCACATCTGGAGCTGGGGTAGGGAAATCCCTTTTTCCAGGGAATTTCCAGGTGCCTTGGAACATTCCAGCAGCTCTGGCCCGGGGTGAAGTCACAGCATCATTCCCTGATACTTTTCCTTGAGGGTTTTTTTTTACTGGGCTTTGACCAAGGCTGGCAAAACTCTATTTTTCCCACTTTGCAATTCACAATATTAAATTATTTCTCTTCTCTCTCTCCCTCCTTCCTGTCCTCCTCCTTCCTTCTCTTTGCTTTTATTTTATTTTTTTTTTTAATTTTTATTTTATCACTGCCTGCTGCCCACAGGTGTTGTACAAGGAGGGGCTGGGGGTCGGCACCCCAGTTCCTGTCACCCCTGAGATGGAGAGGGTCAAACGCAACCAGGAGAATTTTAGCTCGGTATCTTTTTATCATTTCAGGAAAAAACCCCATTTCTCTGTAACTATTTAACCCCTGTAAACTTTCAATCCTCTCAAATTAACTTATAAAAAAATCCTCTTTCTGCTATTATGTTTTTAGGCACTATATTTTACATACTTATTTTTAAAATATTTTTCTTATAATTTAACACCTGATGCTTCACGTGCATTAATTGTTTTTTCCTGAAATTTAAGCTATTTTGCATTTTAAAACTTTTTTTTTTTAATAATTTGCTGATTTCCCCTTCTTTAATACCTTGTTACTTGGAGCATTTCCAAGCAATTGGATTTGCATTCCCAGCTGTCCCTTCCTCTGAATTTATCACAATTAATAACTGATTTATGCTCCCTAATTTTTCCTGCTTTTTAGTACTTTTAGTGGGCATTAAATTCCATGAATTCCTTCTGTCAAATACAGATTTTTTTTGTTTGTTTGTTTGTTTTACCTCTTTTTGACTGCCCTGCTGCCCCACAGGTGTTGTACAA
>VZTR01018004.1:4435-23852 GCA_013400775.1 Chaetops frenatus | reverse complement strand
GCGTGAACTGGCAGCTCTGTGCTTGAAGAAACCCCAGCAGAATCCAGATATTCCTCTCCTACAACCTAAGCCTTCACCATCAAGTGACCTTGCACACGTGAACCATGCACTAGCACAGCATGGTGCACATTTCTGCATACATGAGGTGTTCGATGTTGAATGAAAGCTAAATGGAGATATCTGCTGAAATCCAAAATTCCATTTAGAAGAAAAGTCAAAATCATGGAACTACAAAGTAATTCCAGTAGAAAAGGCCTAACAGAGGTCATCTGCATCTAGCTGGAGGCAAATTTGAAGTTATATAAGGTTTCTCAGGGTCTTTTTCAGTCACATTATGAGTGTCTTCAAGAATGGAGATACCAAAAACTCTCTGTGTAACCCACCCTCCTGTTTGACTGCCTTTAAGGCAAAAAACTTCTTCCTTAAGCCTGGCAGTGACTTGCAGCCATTGTTTCTCATTCTTTCACTGCACACTTCTGAGTCTGTCCTCTGCCATGGTATATCTGAAATCAGAAAGCAGTTTTGCTCTCTGTAAATGGTCAGGGATAAGACCTGACTCATGAAAACATGTTCAGACTTAACTCAGGTTTTTCATAGTTTGGTCAAAACAGTTTATTTAGAACCCCCCAGTGACTAAAATATAATCTGCAGCTTTCATTTTACAAACTATTTCACAGATAGAATGCTACAATCATTCTTCTTTGTAAAATAGACTATTGGCAAGTACATATATTTTAATTGTGTAGAACTTGAGAAGTGGTGCTAAAAGACGTTTTTAAGCATTTTTGATAAAAATCCACTAAATCAGCTCCATGTCACATCAGATGTGTTCAGAACATCTGCATGGTGAGGAGAGGTTCACAGCAGCTCTGTCACAATTTACATTGCAACTTAATACTACCAGAGAGGGTTCATCTAGAATGACTACCTCACTAATGAGTCAGATGAGGTGAGCTGTACATAATGGAGGGGGTAGCACAGGTTGGAAAGGGGTAACAGCTCCTTTTTCTGGACCCACACTCTCAAAAGAAGCATGTACTTCTCCAAATCATGAAGTACTAAATGCCAAAAGAGAGGCATTGGCATCATCACCAGCCACATGAATGTGCTTTGTGGCAAGAAATAAACAAAACCATAACTCCAGAAGATTTTTGAAATTGCATTCTCTCCACAATCTGAATTGTATTCCTTTCTGCAGGCTGGAGAGAGAGGAGTTGGCTGTAAGTCACACGCCAACAGATTTAATATAATTTGTTTTATTCTAATAGATAAGGTATTGGCACGGGTAATATTGGGATCAATTCTCTCCCAACACACATTTCAGTACAAACCTGCAGTAATTCTGTTTCAGTAACTGGTATTGTACTAGTGGAGAACAGCTGTTATTTAGTGAGGATTCAGAGGTTTATCTAGTTACACATTCACAGTTCACTCAGCTGGGTCACGAGTGCAAACCAGAGTGTCTGACAGAAAACCTACAGGGTGCTAAGACTTTGCCCCAAAGAAACAGTGGAGAAAATATATTCCAGAAGGGTCAAGAGAGAAGAGAAAAAAGATAAGAAAACAATCACACATATAAAGTGGATGTTTAAATCTTTTTCCTCCTGGAAATGTAAAATGACAGTTCGGGTGAATGGCTCTCACACGATGCTGTCACCCTTCATTCTGCAGCTCTGGCTAAATGACGTCTAACAGAAAGCTCTTTTCACCTCACCTTCAGGGATTAGATTCTTGGAGCATACTTAGGTAACTTCTAGATAAATGTTCAAGGCATTCAAATCTGTAAAGCAAGGAAAAGTCTAACTGACAAATGCCTCATGGTTTATTCCTGTATACAGCTAATGCACTGTAGTGAATAGTGACAACTATTGGCTTGCACAACCTCATTATATCAATAGGTAATAAATCATTGTTCTTTCTTTTGAGTAAGAAAATGTAGAAATGAAAAGCGTGGTATTTAATATATTGTTATTTACAATGTTATCTGTGTCCAGCCCATCCCTAATATATATGACCACCATTAAGCATTTTCCCCAGTACAGTTTTCAGGACTGGGCTTCTGCGTGGTAAGGTCCTTGGCAAAAAGATTGTATTCTAGGTACAGTGTTACATAGAACAACCTATTTTTAATTGTTGGAAGTTCTGTTAAATGAAGAAGCAATTGTTCTTCCATCTCGCATTGAACCACACTCTGTTAAAAAATCCTACAAATCATACCTGCTGAATGTATGCTAGGTCACCTTTTTGTTATGCATCATGATCACATCTGGTGTAGAGACTATTCTATGCTGCTCAGATGTACACCGGAAAGCCAAAGCAAAGCAACACAGCACCACCAAACCAAAGCTAAATGATCTAAACCTGATCTGAGTGTGAGCACTCTAATTGCATTAGCAGGACTCTATGATCTCCTAACTAACTCACACAGCTCTGCTTCTTCAAGCTGTTCTCTACACAGGCTATGTGGTGATTCCTGACCTGATAAGTTCACAGGCTGTAAAAACAAAGTCATAAATGGAAAATGGGAAGCAAAGGAGGCAACGTCCTCAAGTCCACAAAGCCTGACATAAGCACATAAGCATGTGCTAGACCATGAGGGCTAATGAAATGACCAGGGTAATAGCAGGCACAGCTTTTGCTCAGCTCATGCAGTTCATTGGGATTTGTGATTACTTTCTGTATTGCTTGCTAGGAAAACGACACTGATGAAGGCTGCAGTGGTAGTGAGAGTATTAAAGAGTAACTTAAGCTAACACAAGGAGTACTACTAAGAAATATTATCTCTTGATTATAAAAGTTGTCTCTCTCTGTCCTGCATATAACTATTCTGCAAAACTACTGCAGATATTTATTTCCATACTTGTCAGATTCTCCAGTAAAAATATTATTTATTTGAAACCTCTTCTCTTTAGCACAATGAAAAGCAGAAGTTGCAGATGGGTGCACAGACAATCCTCTAAAAGGTCAGATGAGCCAAGGTTAGCATCTTAAGGAGGAAGATAGTTGGATTCCATGGCAGGAATGTAAATGTACCAGTTACCTGATGTAAGTTAAGCAGCAGTTCAGCAAAATTTAATCTCAATAGTTTCTAAATGCTGCAATTTCATTTCTACAGCAACAACAAGCATTCAAGTTCCTCTGTTGATGAACCTTGGTACCTGCTGTTAGTAAAGGTACGAACGTTGTAGAAGACAGACCTGTGTGGATGCCAGGGGTCACTCTCTAACATTAAAAAGAAGTTTTACTTTGTTTATTTGTTTCCTTCTCCAGAAATGCATCTATGTGTTTTGTAGCTGTTATGGTACTAGATTATTACTTCATGGTAAAATTGATGTATTATCTTGGAATTTAGTACATGTGATGGCTGGTGCAAAAGCTTTGCAAATGTCTTAAAATTTCACTACTCTAAAAACCTCAGAATTATGGAAATGTTCTAAATGGAGGTTCTTTGATAGGCTAGGTATAGAGGAATGCACTGAGTGCATGAGAAAGGTCTTTTTCCAGCCAGTACAGTGAGACTGAAAGCCTAATTTATCACTCACATTAATACAGTATATTAGCATGCTATGTGGCATGCATTTCTCAAACCCAGAAAGTCACTGTAAATTATCAAGACAGCCATTCAGGTAAGTCAGTTAATGTATATGGACATAACTATATGCAGGAAGAGGAGGATGGCTCCCTTCTGAGCATGGTGCTAGCCCAGGGAGAGGGGGCACACACACAGAGAAGCATGACCTTGCCAATCTTCCCCAACACCCAGGGGAAGAGGGAATGTCACAGCCCAGGACTACCCTGGCTCTGCCAACCATCTTAGCTGGTGATGGCTGTGGCAATTTACTGAACTACACAAGGCTCCTTGTCAGCAAAGGAACAGGAAGGGGGTTTGGGATCAGGTCTCCTCAGTCTCCTGCAATAAGTGGAACTGGGAACAGAAGATACAATCAGAAGAAAAAAGAGTATAGAAAGCTCCTGGCTATTATAATCTTCTAAACTGACATCCAGTGCACATGAGAATTCTTGATCTTTGCTTCAGAGATATTATTTCACCATACTAGCAATGTTGCTCAAAGTATGCCGCTAAATATTATAAAGATATTTACATAATGTACAATCCACCTACTGGTTATCTGTCAAAAATGTACTACAGTTAATTTTTGTTACTTCCAAGTAAAATTTTTCATGTCCTTTTTTTAATTCCCTGAGCTACTAGACTAAAAATAATAGGTCTTTTCTGTTTGGTGATCCAAAATATAAGGTGAGTACAGAAAATGCAGTATACACCTCAGATGAGCATTCAAAGGGTACCACTCAAAAATAAAAGAATTTACTAAAAATTGCACAAAATCTTTCAGCTAGATTAGCCAAGAGTTTTGCTTAATCCCAGTCTGCAATTTTTGGCAAATGACCACTGAAAAAATTTTGCCTGTATAAGTGTCTTGTATTAATTTGTATTCTATAAAACCCAGCTACACTTCTGCCCAACAATTATATTTGCACGTCTACTGGATTTACACCACAGCTGCTTATTAAAGCCCTAGCTTGCTATCTCATCCCAACTACTGACAATTAGGCTGCCCCAACTCCTTCTGCTGTGTTAATGCTACACAAGAAAGATACTTTTCCTGCGTTAAATCCCATAACCAAAACACCCGTTTTTGCTTACATTTCAGGAGAGGTCTCAGACTGGGATAACAACTGCTGACTCCTTGTAACCTTGGGCAGATTGCCTCACCCTTGCATGGCTCATTTTAATCTACTGTTCAACATGAATAATAACACTGGAGAGCACCTTTACGTCTTTGGATGAAAGACTTAATATAGTACAAAGTATTTTTATTTAATATCAGAATATAGCTTTCACAGTAACATCTTATATGGAGTGGAAAATTATGATCTTATATAATCTGTTGTATACGGACACTGACAGCTTATCCTTGAGGGTCTGGCAAGAAATAACTATGAGAAGGTAATGGCTGTGAAGAATATTTTTCTCTGTCCATGACACATCCCCTAGGACACAAAGGTCTCAGCAATTAGTTTTGTTCCTCTTTTGAGAAAAACATATTAAGCAGTATCAGGGAAATCCTGTAGTCACTTGGGGAATTGCACCCAAATCCCAACTGCTGTTCTGTAAGGGCAGAATTTTTTCTCATTGCAGGCCCTAAGTGGCCATATGAGCCCTTTCCAAGATAGGCATAATGAATGAGCCAGTAAATAGGCACCATTTTATGTAAATTTCCTCAAAGGCATAGAAAATTAATTCTGGCTGTATTTTGAACACAATCCAAGCAAGAGCTCAGATTCAAGCTCAAACTGAAGCAGTCCATCAGTGCAAGCCTAGGTCCATTCAAACACTCTGGGCAGCTCCTGACTGTGGGAGGGGTGAAGATTCACTCCCTCCACCTGGACAGGAGATGCACACAGTCTGGCCCACACACCTCTGGATATCATGTGGATGTGCAGGAACCATACCAGAAGGGTCTTATGAGGTATGTCACAAAAGCAGAAGGAGTTCATAGCCTGTGAGCTTTACACTGCAGTCATTTTAAAGTTCATGTGTTTGCAAAGCACCAACCTACCAGCATCATCCTTCATAGAACATATATTTGGGGTCAAGAAATTCTCCATATCTAGACCTTCAGCTAATGTGTCATGAAGCAAGCCCTAAGTCAGACTCCATCAGCATGGAGTGTCTTGAAGGGAGTTCAGGCTGGAAACCCCAACTGAACATTTATGGAAATGCTTCACCCTACTATTGAGAGAAAATAGAGCAACCCATAGATGGATACCAAGCAAATATTTGCAGACTAGGGGCTTTAATGAGTTTGTTTCAGTCTTCCAAGTCTTCCCTTCAGAATAAGTCTCTAAAGAGAAGACAGTTAAAACAAAGACAGAATAATCTCTAGGAATTCGACGTATAAAAAGCAGACTGAAGACAACAAAAGTACAGCAGAGTGCAAACCTTTCTAAACTAATAACACTGCAAACAGTTTCAAGTTGTGACTGTGCTCCTCTAGTGTACTTCTAGATATGTTGAAGCATCTTGGTGAAAAAAAAAATAATGCAAAATAAAATCAGCATTTCTGAATTAATTTCTTCTCTAATTTTACATTTTGAAATTTGGATAGAATAATAGAAAGCCGGTTAAGAGATGTGTTAATTTAGAAAAAGGAAACAGAACCTTAGAAAAACAATTCTGGCTGTATCTGGTTTTTTAGTGATGGTTTTGGTAGTATTTTGGTTATTTACTTTTCACCATCAGATGACCAAGTCAATAAAATGTGTGGGTCACACATGGGAGACCTGATAAATGAACTAGAAGAATTTAAGGCAAATGTCAACTTCTCCATTAAGGAAATATTCAAAGTATCAGAATACAGAAATACTAAAAGATGACTTGGAAGTATAGTGACACATCTGGTGTTCCACAAATAAATAACCTTAGGAAATTTGTATCTACTCAAACAGAGAAGAGATAGTAAATAAATATTACCTGTAAATAAATCTCTAGCAAATGCTTTTGCAAAACAAACAAACCTCTCCAATGCAGTAAATACAGATGTTTGTTTGCATGCTGCTGAAGCCAAAAATCTTGAATAATTTTGGCCATTAGAGTGTACTTACTCTACTTCTATTTGTCCTTTCCTTTAAATAGAAATCTAATACTCCATTCTCCCTCAAAGGCTTATTAGAAGATAAAATGCCAAAGGACAAAACAAACACAAATTAAATGGTATTAGGAATCCCAAGAGAAGAGTAATTCAGTTTACATTTTGGGGGGTTTTAATTGCTGGTAAATTACACTTCTGAAATCATGTTCAGAGGATAAAATGATTTCTGCTCTGTTTTGTAAACCATTTTTACGATTTTCATGCATGAAGCCAACTGACTACAATGACATATAGAAGTCCAGAGCTCATAGAATCTGCACTCCCCATACATTTATTGGCATAAAAAAAACTTCAAAGCATGCAGTATATTTGTTAAGAGAAAAAAACCCCTTACTTTTTATGTTTTTGTGGCTTACCTGCCCATTATAGACTCAGTTACACACCAGTTTCCAAGGAAGAAAAAAAAAAGAGATAAACTGATGATAAGCAAAAAAAAGCAAAGAAATTATGGTCTGACCATATCAGACCACGTAAATTCTAAATAAAATATTTAAAAGTAATTTCAAATACTGTTGTTGCTTGTATAGCCCTATCCCTAATGCAAAAATACAGCAAAGTATGTAGTTAGTGAATGGCAATTTTCCAGGACACAACCCTATTTTCTTTCTTACCTAATTTCAGTCATAACTGACACCTGACATTTTAGAACAGGACTTCACTGCTGCTAAGGTCAGCCTTCAAGTACCAAACACCCACAGTGGAGTTCAGGTATTTTATTAAAAACCCAAAAAACCACATCATGTAGTGGCTACAAAAGCTGTGAGCGAGACAGATGAAGTTCTTTATATGTTTGGTAGATCATATGATGAGCAACTAATAATAATTAAAAGGAAACTAATACTTTGGTATTCAGAAAAGGGGATTAATCTTTAAATATCTGTGCATCTGTCTGTGTATTGCATTACCTTAATTATGGGCTGGGATGCACTGAATATTAATAGAGGTCAAGAAAAACAAATCTTTCACCATGCTTAATGTTCTTAACTCTTAAGGGCCTAACTCTAATCCCTAGAGACATAAATGTCCTAAATGAGGACTGTTCATAAAAGATCCATCCCCTCAGTCTCAAAAATAAAATTCCTAGGAAGGTGGATCTTGTAACAAGGTTTTTTCTTCAGTATCTTTCTTTATTATTGTTGTACAGGATAAAACTATTGTTAGACAGCAGGACTCAATCATGTGAGTACTTAAAAATATCATGAGTCATCCCACTAACAGCAGTGAGGTTAAATAACTCAAAGTCACAGGGTTATGTTGAAAACAGACATGGTTACAAGATAAAAATGTCTTGTCCATGGGATCTGTCAAAGCTCCATTTCCGCAGTTTCCCAAACATCCAGGGATAGAAGCAGGGAGTGAGTGTTTTTAAGTTAAACTATTTTCTCTTGACACAATCATTTGGCTCCTAAGACCTCACTATGGTTGGTTATAATGAACAATTGTTCATCCAATTTACACACTTTCACAGCCATTAAAAACAAGAAATGCAGACTCCCTCACCCAAACAACAGGTTTTTATTTTTTAGTTATCTAAATTAAAGAAATCAGAAAATAAATATTAATACAGCAGTGGAATGAATTCATTGTCTTTTAACCATATAAGAATTCTTTTCATGCCAAAGCAATGTTTTCTGATTTACTGGTATTATGAAGGGATAGCTATGTTTATGCTAATTTACAATGCACAGAAGAAAAGGTCTTTTGATCAGAGCTTTTTATTTTCATCACTTTGATTGACTGTCAGCCATACTAATTATCATAGAACCATTGATCATCATTTGCTGCTAACTAGAAAATGTTGACATGTTTTCTATGGCATTATTTTGGATGCAAATTTAAGAAGAAATGGTGATAGACCTAATAGACAAAATTTTCATGTCCACTTCATTTAAGGAAGTCAATATCTATTTAAGAATAAAATTAAGTTCAATAAGTCCTTCAAAACAACATACAGAGTAAGAAATGGAACTGTAGAGAGCATAGAAGTGCTTTCTGTTTATTTTTGCTCATATTCTCTCTATATCTCTCTTGCCGAAATCTATTCCTTACCCAAATCCAGCTCCCAAAGCAAAAAAAAATTGAGAACTTGATTTTCAAGAAAAAAAAAAAGGGCATTTCAAAACTAAGAATAAAGTGCAAGTTCAGCATAACTTTTTCAAACATATTTATGCTTTAAAAACCAAATTTAAAAATCATACCAAATTTTATCTAAAAAATAAGTTTTATTCCTCTATGCACCAATCCAACATATATAACAAAAGAAAAGTATTATGATGCACCTCAGAAAAGGAGTTACAAAAAATATTTATCCATGATTCAAATGGGTGCACTGTAGANATTAATTAATAACAGATAAATAATAAATTATCATATATTTTAATAGCTCACAAATTCCTCTGACCATGGCACTTCTGTAGCACTGAGAAACCACAGTAGGGTCATGGAAAGATCTTGAGGAGCAGCTGCATGGAGGTTCACTGTCATTCATTAGAAAAGTAAAAACTGCTGGCAACAGAGTACAATGCTTTTTAAAAAAGATGTAAAGCCACAAAAATATGCAGTTTTCTCCACCATTTTTTGCTGCCCCAGATATGAAAACCAGCAGCTGGTTGAGTGAGAAAAGGGTATATGGAAATCTTTCTGACCAGGAGGAGAAAGCTATTGCATACCTGGCCAGCAGAATCTTCTGGAGATGGACCTAGAGGTTTGCAGACAGTATTTCCCTCCCTGAAATTTTTCCTTGCATCTGAATACAGGGCCTTTTTCAGTATATTCTATCCAGGCCAAAGTTATTTGTTTGAACCTCTGGTCAGGAATGAGTAAGAAGACACAAATCATATGCTTTGACACTATGTACAATCATTAAACTATACAGGGTCTTTATTTTTAAAAATTCCCATAGGTCTAAAAATGACATTTTCTCTTTTTGGAAATATACCCTGTTTTGTCAGCAGCCTTAGCTGTCCTTAGCCTTCTCTGTCAATTCAGAGAGAAGACAGATGTTAATTTTCAGTTCCATATTGTAATCTGCTCTTAACAACATTAAGGGAAACAACTCATATTACCAGCATGTTTTATCAAATTATATTCTTCCCTCAAAGAAAAGCATTTTTTCTGATATCTTTGAAATCAGCATTAAAGATGATTCTTTCTAATTACTGTCAACACTGAAGTGTCTCATGTGGGTCTATGGCTATACTAGCTTTGAAATCTGGGTTGTTTCTTAATTCCTATGACTCCTGTCAAATAATTTTCATTAAAAGCAGAAGAGGCTTTTTAAAAATCAATGGGAAAAATTAAAAGCAGCAGAGGCTTTTTAAAAGTCAATGGAAAAATAATGTAGAAGTGGCTTTCTTCTCCTCCTTGTATTTTAGAATAACCTCATTTTCTATTCTTAAGTCAAAAGCCCCACAAAGTCCTAAAATTAACCTGAGACCACAATCAGTTTTACTCCATATTTAATAAAAAAAGCTCTGTTTCTTTCCTTTTGGTGGATGAAAGTATTTTAAAAACCCTTTTGACAATAGGCAAGTATAATAAACTTTGTTGTGCCTTAAGTTCAAGGTATCTAGGGCTTTGAAATAAAAGATTTTTGCAGTTACAAAAGTTGACTTAAATTGCATGCAAGTCTGAATGTAAATATTACAGGTAAAAATAGCCTGAAAAAATTATTGTAGCTGTGAAGCTGAATTTGCCAGTGGTCTGTATTTATACAGGTAAATTTCTGGAAACCAATATGGTTCAGACAAGGAAACTGAGGGACAGAGAATAGGATGAGGCACAAGGGCAAGAAAAAGTCAGCCTGTAGATTAAACCTGTGAAAGTGCCATATTCTTAATCGATGTTTTATTCAAACACTTTATTCAGAATTGTAAATGATTATTTTGATACAATTAATCTCATTATTGAAGACTAGGTTTGCTACAGTAGCACAGAGGTGCATTAAAGGAGGAGCATCACCCTATAGTGCTTCTCTGTGTGTAGCAATGTACCAAAAGTCAGATCCTATACCACTCAGCCTTTCATCTAATTTGCTAATTAAAGCACAGAAGAGAGGATATTATCCCTATATTAGTAAGAAAAGCAGAGGGAATTTATGGAGATTTTGTTGGAGAAGATGCAGGAATTTATCCCAATCTATACTTCTTTATACCACTCATTTCTTTAACCACAAAATCACTTTTAATCACGTCTACACTGCAGAGCCAGCCTGGCTACAGCAAAAAAAGCTTAGCTGGAGCCCAGCTAAGTGTAATTGTACTGGGTCTGCCTGGGATGGAGTCAGCCCCCCCTAGAGCAGTCCTAGCAGGGCTGTGCTTTGTGTTTTGGTGCTGCTGAGCAGCACTGGCACAGCATCAGCACGGTCTCTCCAAGGTTCTGCTCCCCTCCTCCAGCAGGCTGGGGGTGGACAAGGGGTTGAGAGGGGACACAGCCAGGACAGCTGACCCATGCTGAACAAAGGCTCCACACCGTATGACACGAGGCTCAGCAATAACAGCTAAGAGAAAGGGGGAGGAGGAGCAGGAGGGGCTTTACCTATTAAGGTGTTTGTCTTAGAAGCAACCACTCTATGTACTGAGACCCTGCTTTCCAGGAATTTGGTGGAATCACCTGCTGATGGAAAGCTGGGATTAAATCTTCACTAAATTGCCTTTATCTCAACCCATGAGTTTGTGATCCTATTTTTTCTCTCTGTCCCACTGAGGAAGAGAAGTGAAAGAGCAGCTTGGTGGGCACCTAGCAGCCAGCCAAGGTCCACCCAAAATAACATATAAATACAGATAAAGTGTAATATATACATCAACTGAATAATGAAACTTTCCTTGGCTTATCATCAGAACTTGTTTGTACTAGTATCAATGAATAGAGAATGGCAAAGTTTGATGAAGAATCTTCATTTTAGGAAGTTCTCCAATAAGAAATCTCTTTGTCAGTGGTTAGACTGCACAACTGTATTTAGCAGTCTGCACATACTTCTTACGGTAAAACTTTTAATTATAGAATGACTAGTGTTGATTTGGAAGTCACTGAGTGACAGCAGCTATAGTAGGATTCTGTTTAATTTCAACAGTTAATTTTTAGTATTGACAGACATTTTAAACACAAAGGTGTTCTTTTGAAGCATTAAAATCTATTCTGTTGAACTCTTAATGGACACATATGATATTTATGAAGTAAAGTCAGTGTTACATTTCTCTATCAAGCTACAATAGTATTTGTTAAATATCTTTGTTCTTAGTCACATACTGTATCAAGTAATGTGATATTATTGATGCAATTTCTCATTCAGGAAGACTGGACATAGGCAGATTTCATATCCTTAAATAGCAGACCTTTTTTTCAGAAGTTTGTGCCAAATAATACAGTTCTTATAGCAAATCTTGCTGCTTCTAGAAGGGACTTGACAAATAATTTTTCAGGTACATTTCACTGCTACAGACATAACTGTCTCCCATTTTTAAGTATGTCTAACAGGTAAAATGTGAAATTTACTTTTATATTCTTTATGCCATTATATTTTTTTCTGACATCAAGACGTCTGAATAGGCTATTTAATCCCTTCAGAATCCTTCAGAGAAACCTTGGTATTGCCTGTGAAGAGGCTGTATTTTATTTAATGTGTTTTACCATGCAGAAGGAAAGGCACAGTGAACTTGCAGTGTTCATTGCTGCAGCAGCTAACTCCCTTCCTCCTGTGGGTTACCCATTCTTTCCCTTCCTAACTCTGACCTTTCCCATGACCCTGGATCACACTCCTTGTTGTTAATATTTATTTTTGCAAAATTGTTACAAAGGAAAAATAATCAGGAATATTATATACGATGCCTTTCAAGATATTTAAACACCAATAGGGGTAGAAAGAGATAAGGTTCCACCCACGTGCTCAGGAATTAGATGTAAAATTTGATAATCAAGAAAGAAGATGAAGAATTCAGATGAAAAACACATTTTCCCTGCTTGTTCTGCCTGGGCAGTATAGAAAATGGCTGTGCTGCAGCCCTGCAGCTTTAAGGCCTGTGTCTCCCCTGCAATTGACAGGGGGGAAAAAGGCAGAGTTATGGCATGTTGTACAGGCCATCTGCTTTTCCAGCAACACAACTGCCCAGCCAATGGCTTCCAGGCAGCCTAAGACTCCCAATCATCTCCTGGCAGAGATAGGCTGAATCCACTCCCTCTCAAGCTGCAAGCAGGTCTAAGTCCATTGACTTGTTGCTGCTTTGGATTTGTCTCGGTGTATGTGAGAGTACCAGCCTGATGTGACAATGGGTAGCATGGCAAGGATTAGCTGTAAAAAGTTGTAATTGCCATTTGATTTTTCCAGCAAAAATTATATTCAACAAAAGTTGAGTTTTCTGACTGAGCTGTGACCTCCCCAAAAATTGTTTGTTTGTTTGTTTGTTTTTAATATCAGATGCTGCATCACCTTAAACAACAATAGATAACAGCCAATATTAAATAGCAATAATACTGGATATTATAATAGTAATTATAAGTGGGACATTTTTTGAATTCTAAATACAGTTTATAATTTTTGAATACTTTTCAAAGTCAAATTTTCCAACCCCTCCTCACGTCTGGTACAATGTCACTATTTATTTGTAACACATCTCCAAAGATACCACCCAAAACCAGGGCTCTCACAAGACAGTCTCTGTATGAAGAGTCTCTACTCAAGGAGGTTGAGGCTAAATCAACAAAATTAAGTGTGTATGGAAGTAGAAGGGGAAAACCCAGCGGGAATGGATTCAAACTAAAAGAGAGAAGATTTAGATTAGATATCAGGAAAAAATTCTTTACTGTGAGGGTGGTGAGGCACTGGAACAGGTTGCTCAGAGAAATTGGGGAGGCCCAGTTCCTGGAAGCATTCAAGGCCAGGTTGGCTGGAGCTGTGGTCTAGTGAAAGGTGTCCATGCTATGGCAGTAGGGTTTGACCCAGATGACCTTTAAGATCCCTGATCCCTTCCAACCGAAAGCATTCTATGATTCTAGGATGGTTCAATGAACTCAGATTTGAATGACGTCTTAGCAGTCTGAAACATATATTCTCCTAAAGAGAAAGCTCCTCTCTAAATACCACCCAGCCTGAGCTGGAACCACAAAATGGAATTCCATTATCTTTCATATGTAAGCAGGCAGCCGGAGTCAGTTCAGCCTCCTGCCTTGCTTCTACATAATGTTTTTATATGGAAGTCAACATTCCTTTTCTAGATAGGCATTTCCACATTTCTTAGCAGGAAAAGTTCAAGGGGTTCTCTCTGCCGACAGCTCATTTCTGCTTGCCCCTATGCTGCAATTTGTCATCTGCTGAGTTGTGACAGTATGGCTGCTCATGGGCTGTTCCACAAACAGGGTCACAAAACTCAACCAGAGCAAATCCAACCTTGTTTTAACAACTGCAACAAGGAAGTGGTTCAGGAAACATATATAAAGTTGAAATAAATATTCTGAAGTTTTCTGAATAAACTCAAGTTCTGAGAGAGCTTCTACTGTGCTCTTACATATGCTGTCATTATCCTATGTATTGATAATACTCTGACTGCATCTCTGAAGTTGACTCAATGTAGCAATTTCAGTATTTAACCTGAGGGATTTTCAGGATCATCTACATGATGAGGTGGCATGCCTGCCTGGGTATTACTCACAGGTCCTGGCTGTGCTAATGAAATTGCTGCTTTACTGAATACTTCTGAGTAGATAAAATTGACCAAGGTTGTGCATGTCTTCCTCTAACCAGGAATAAGTGAAGGTCCCTTGCTAGAAAGTCCTATTTAAGTGGAAACATCCCATAATAATGAGATACTTTAGAAAATCCTGCTTGAAGATCTTCTTTGAAGGAATTGGGCTAGAAGGAGTGGAATTTCCTCAAAAGCAAAACAAAAACCAGACGTATTGCTGGGTTCCAGAGGCCTCAAAGCGTGAACAACTTGAAAGGAACTGACATTCTCAATGTCACAGGAAAAGATGACAGCTCTGCTGCCTTTACACAAGTATCTACTGTAATTATCAGACCATGGATGAGGTAAAATGGCTACACAGAAGAATGAGAAAGTATCCTTTCACTCAAAAGAGAGTAATAAGGGGACCAGTCAGATCTCATCCATGAATCTCGCTAATACTAACTATACTCAAAAAAATTTGAAAAAAAATTAGGAAAATACATAAGGATCTACTTCTCTGTTCAAATGTATACACTTTTACCAGTTAGAGGGTTTTCTCTTCCTCCCTGCTCAAAGGTTCTCTTCCTGGCCAGTTCAGCTTTCAGATGGCCTTTGACCAACTGACCTATAAATATTAAAATGACCACATTCCTGGGGCTCTGGGGGATCTTCAGAGTGTCTTTCCTTTGGGGTTTTGGCTTCAGTCAGTGGCGTGTTTCCAAAGCAAACCCCCTAGCTGTTCTCATTTACTCTAAAAAGGCACATTATCTCTTGGTTATAAAGAGATCTCAGGGCATGGAACCACTCTTCTTTTGGACATAAAAAACCCCTATGCCATGACACAGAGTGCACCTAACCCACTTCAATTTTTAGTGAGCTAGTCCAACAGAAAACAAGGGAAATTCTGGAAGCATGGACATGAGACTTCACCCAGTTTCACTCCAGAGAGCCATGCCAGCTACAACAAGCCCATCCTTACACATTTCCACAGCCAGATATTCTAGGACTGATCACAGATGCTTTTATTTCCGCATCAGGGTAGTGCTGGGTACTGTGTCTGAGAAGCTTCACAAGACTCCAGAAAACTTAAAAGCCTCCAGTGCAGCAACCTGGCATAGGGAACTTCACAATACTTCCATGCAATTTCTTCTAATTTTTGCAGCTAATGTCTTTTAGTTTTAAATTTACCCATTTCAAAAATTTCATTGCCATGTTTATCTCTCACTTGATTTAAATAACTCTCTACCATTTTAGACTTAATCATAATCTCCAAAATAATGCAATTGGTATTAAAATACACATATTCTGAAGACTATCAGAGACTGACATAGAGTATTTGCTAAAACTACACAAGGGAGTTCTTCTCTGGACTAAGAAGAAAGAATGACTGAGACAATCCATCAACATAAATTTAAGCTGTATAAATATTTTTATCTTGCAAACCAATTTGCCAAGAATTAAGTGTTCTTCTGCACCAGTTATGACAGCACATTCTATTCAGTTTTGTGAGGTTAACTTCAGTCATTTAAAAATTTCCTTTCAGAAACCAACAGCTAACTTGTTAAAGGAAATTTGATTAATCTTTAGTAAACTACTTTTTATTTCACTACAATGCAGTATTAATGGGAATAACATAAAGGATAATGGAATTAAGAACTCAGTAACAGCTCAGACAACATCCCATTACATCAGACTAATTCCAGTGTGTTTCTGTAGTAATCTCTTCTGCACCACTCCAGTGTGCTTATGAAATCAGAGCAAAGAGCTGTTGCCAAGGAAACCAATCAAACCAAGACCCCTCGTGTGTGGAAAATGCAGATATTTAACACCAAAAAAATCCCATAGAAAATAAGTTCAAATAGCAACTTGGACTGGACTGACCTCTGACATTTATAAGCTCATGCAAATCTGGCCATTGTTCTAACCTTTCAGTTAATAATTTTGCAAATGTGGACTGAAATAGAAAGTTTCTGTCAAAAAAAATTTTAAAAGTGTATTGGACCAATAGACAGAAAAATTTATCCAATATTATTAATTACAACAAAAATGGAAACAGCAGAATTGTTTCGCATAATTAGTTCTCCATCGGTTTTATTAAGCCTGTAGCCAAAGCACCTAGGTCTGCTTTCAATGTTGGTCAGAGGAATGATAATTCTATTGCATAGCATGAACTGATACAAAGTCTTGCTATCAATGAACAGATTAATCATAAAAGAAAGGCTTGACTTTATCCCTTCACACCTTGTGGTAAGAAACTTCTTTCCAAAGCTTCTAATCACAGTTAGCTCCTTGGCAAATGGTAATGTCCAAATTCCTGAACTAAATATTTATTTTGAACGGATACAGGACTGGATATCAAGTGAGCAGCACTCTCCAGCAATGCACAGACCTGGATTGTACACAGAGAAAAGCAGAAACACAAAGGCCCCTGTTCATCAAGGTCTGAGTTCCTAAAATTACCAACTAATTTTGCTAATATAGGTGGCTAACTCCAGATGCTCAGTAACAGTGAACATAGATGAAATTTAAATAAATGTTTCCGTTTTCTCCTACGCTAATTTAAAGATTGTTTTTTGAGAGATTGTCTGCAACAGTAGGGGCTAAAATTCAAAGCAGAAGTTTTCTAAGCTGTACAGCTCACATAACTGGATATTTGAGGAAAGCTTTGTGCTAAAAGAAAGAAATTGCTGCCCATAGACACTGAGAGCTCTTTAATGGCAATTAAGTCCTCCAGATGTAATCTATGAAACCATGGGAATATTACTTAAGATATGTCTATAGATGGCACAGGGGTACTTTCTATTGTAGTCCATTAGCTTTGTGGCACACAATCTTGAAAATGAGCCTGTATTTTATTATGCAGAGTACAATGTACTGTCTCTAACAAGCACTGATACTATCTTATTGTAGGACTGTACCTGTAAAGGACACACTGTAGATAGAAAGATTAAATTGGAAATTAATTCCTTACTGAACAACAGACAGCCTAAAATGAAAAGATTTTGAACATATGGAACTAACAAATACTAATCAAGCTTAACAAAAATTTGCATGCTTCAGGGGATTTAACAATAGCTCTAAATCATTTGTGTTACTAAATATGTACACACTGCTTTAGAGAGATCAAACCTTCCAGTTAACTTCATTTGTGTTAATAAAAGTCAGAAGAGATACGGTTGTCCTGCTTCACTGGTAGAAAGCAACACTGGACTTAGGAGGTAGTCACACAAAACCCTGGATCACCCTTATTTTTAACACTGCAGAAATGAAATAGTTTTTACAGAGATATCTCTCTATTTTAGGAGAAAGACATTACATTAGGAAACTGATCTATGTTTCTTGAACACCTTATCTGAAGCCAATGTATATACTTTATAATTGTTAAATTTGGTGTATGTAAATACAAAGAGAGCATCTGTCTTAAGCTTTTCTTGAAGTTCTGTTAACCTCAACTACTCATATACTGTCTTCATCAACTCTGAGAGCTTAAGTGGTTATCTACCTGTAAAAATAAATAAAACCTATTTTGAGTACATAGTTGCTTTTATCTCAGCTAATCTCTGTCAGATAAAGCAAAAAATTTTTCTTTTAAGAGCAATAATTTTGAGTATTTCTAGAGCATTGTGAAATACTTAGCATGAAGTCTGTGTGAAGTGCATTTGCAAGGCTCATTTGGATGTTTCTCTTCTTCTTGTGACCAAGTTGAGAGGAGCTAGCTGGTAGTTTGAGGGTTCAGCAGATAACTCTATTGTGTATCATAAGAATGTTAAATAAAGCACTTTTCCTTCTGGTGCAGACAATATGCCTTTTTTCCCCTTCCTTTTTGAGCTAAATAACCAATATGTTGCCATACAATAAATTGAAAATCTCATTTCTTATAAGAGTCACTTGTTTTGTTCAAGATATAAATTTCATGACTTTTTTTTCTCCATAGGGAAAGATGGAACTAAGGGGAAGAACTGCACTAAGTTAAATGTTAATTGTCTCCAGATTAGTTATATGAAGTTACCCCAGCAAAAGCTCTGGCCTTTGAAAGTTAATCTGTGTTTGGAAAAGTCAAATTTAGTGTTTTCTGGCGGCCACNTTAAGGTGTGCAGTGAAGTGGCTTGGGTACCAAGCTAACTAGGGGTGACAGCACAGAACACAGCAGGGTCAAATTCACCGTGCTCTAGTCACAGACTACCCAAGAAGAAGAGCAAACTGTAGTTCATGGTGCAGATATGGCCTTTGTGTATTTTCCTTATTTCTTTATTTAGTTAGTTAGTTAGTTATTTGGGGTTTTTTTGTAGTTAGTTAAATTGCTAGTTAATTGCTAGTTAATTTAGTTCAAGCACCTCAACACTGCCATGAAGCATAGCTGTGTGCATCTGGCAACAAAGTAGTTAACAAAGCTGTTTATGCACTTAAGCTAAAACAGAATTCAGTGCACTCCCTTGTAGTTTAGTCAGTACTCTGATGCTAGCACAAACTGTAGTAACAAATTTATTTCAGTAACATAAGCAGATGAGTCCTGGCAGCATTGCAAGTAGCAAGTCTACTAACTAGTCTTTACCATATTTTATAATTATGTTCATTTTTTCATCTTTTTTCGAGGAGAAAACAAAGGCAGCACTATTGTAGAAGCCATCCTCAAACAGAAGTGAATCAGCAAAAACTAACTACCTTGCATGTGTGCTCTAACAAGTCCACATTTTCACAGAACACACCCTAAGAGCCATGGGCAGTTTTCATCTTATCCATCTCCTCACAACACAAATAGGAACAGATTATTGTCGCAGTCAGACTCCAAGAAACCAAGTCACACTATGCAGTGCCTTATTACATGGAAAAAGATAACTACTTAAGTGTGAAAATATTGTCAAAAAAAGCATCTCCCTCTGTTAGCAGGAACATAACACTGCTGGCCTGTGTTCAGTGAAGGTGTTAATGGAAGACATAACTACAGGATGTTTTTTGATCTTACTATGTTTAATAGCACACACATTATGGTCTTAGGCAAAGAGGAGAGTATTAGTTTCCAGCATGTTGGAAAGGAAATCACGAAGGCTGAACATTCACTGCTTTTCACAGAAAAAGCCTTCTCCA
>VZTR01018000.1:0-11618 GCA_013400775.1 Chaetops frenatus | reverse complement strand
GTGCCAAATCAGTATAAAACCATGCAGAGGACTGTGATTTATCAGAGCAGCTTCCTAATAGGGTTCTTCAAAGCCTCAAAGACACTGGCACCACTTCTAAAATGCACTGGGAACCTTTGAAACCCTTACTGTAAACATCAGATTTTTCTTCCTCTTCTGTCACAGGGAAGCAAGGGGAGGGCAGAGGGGAAGGAGGAAGAGATAAAGAAGTATCTGGTCCTAGAATACTCTGACAGAGCTGAACTTGACGTTGGCTTGGCTTTCATAGCTGTGGCTGGTGTTCACACCCAGACTCATCTGCTCAGCCCAGCACGGGAGGCAGGAGGAAGCAGTCACCATCAGGGTCAGACAGAGGATGTGGTGATTGCCCCTCTGAGCTGCCCCTGAGTTCATCAGGATATGAATGTCTGTGCAGGAGTAGGCACTGCTTCCAAAATGAAATCTGGACAGTGTTAATTTATCATGTCTAAGCCTGAGGCCTGAAATAAGTTACCAGCATTTGTGTTTTTGTATACACTTTGAAAGTTCTGAGTAGCTGAAACTGGCTGACTTTTTTCAAGAATCAAAGCACTTCTGACCTTCCTTTCAAATATCCTTTGTAAACATAGGGAGATATATAGGCACACATTTACTGGTTTAGGAACTTTTTTACTGGTAGGAACTTAACATGAAGTGAACTGATAGAGAGAGGGCAGGGGTAGCGCTGAACACAAAAGGTCTTGCTCTGTTTCTTAAGGGTTCTCCTGTACTAACACAATTAGAAAGTTCAGCTGTAATTTCACCCCTCACTCATACAGGACCTTGTCTCACCTTCAGCAGGAAACAGGGACTGAGTCAGGAGAGCCTGAATATAATAGACATTTGTGGCTGTGTACACTGCTGCCATCAATATAAATCTGTCATAAACACACTCAGGGAGGAAAAGGAACTTCCATACACTGTGGCCTCTACATTTTTGGATGCAAATGCAGATTTATGGCACATGGGAAGCAATCACCCTTTAAGCCAATGTGGGCCTCACGAGTATGTGGGACTGGGCAGACTGGTGTTCCTCAGCTGAACTGCACTTTCACAGCTGCATTTGTAACCACCTCCTGCTGGAAAGAGGAGCTGGGCAAAAATAAGGCTAAGGAGATGGTCTTGTTATGCTGGATTTTCACAAAAATGTGGCCTACAAAAGGAAAGCCAGAATTTTAAAGTTGTACTGGAACTGATTTATTATATGGTCTTCAAGCCATCTGCCTGCACTTCCATGCACATTAAATGACATCTTCTGTTGTTTCCATCCCTATGTGGTATGTGAGTGGGACACACATGCAACCCAGGGCTAAGGGGCTATCCCATATGAGGAAAGGTAGAAGAATCAGGCCCAAAAGTCATCATGATTCCCCTACAACTTTGTTCACCTCTCCAGCAAACTTCCAATTCCTGATAAAAACTAGAGCCTTATCTAGAAGGCAGTTCAAGCAACCAGATTAAGGTGAGTACTCTTCTGAACCATGGTATATTAGGAGTGTTTTTGCATAAGTGGACCTACAAATGAAAGCAGTTTTGAGCAAATTGAAGAACAGCTCAGTGTCACTATTAATTAATGAAAAGTAATTTTTCCAAGTCAGCCTAATAGAAGGCTTCCTACATGCAACCAGTAACTGATTAAGTGAGTGACTCAAGCAGTAAAATCACAGTTAGGCTTATTCTCTTCATCCTGGAAGGCCAAGTTCAATATTTTTCCTATGAGACATGCCTTACTATAAAAAGAATGTGATGTTTGAACGTGAATATCTCTGCTCTCAGTGCTGGCACACGAAGCCTTTCCTATCCCTCCTGCCACATTTCAAGAGTGCAGGATGAATCACAATCATGTGGTTCACCTCCCTGCCAAATTCTTTTCTTCTGCTACCACTGCGAGTTCCTCCCAGACTGCTGCCAGCAGTGGCTGTCCTCTAGCCAAGACCTTGGAGGTGAGTGTCAGCGGGAGAAACGGGACTCCCTCCCTCCCTACCTCCCTCCCTTCCTCTTTCTCCTCTGAGGACACAAGCAAGCACAGCTAGAGTTAAGAGACCTGTAACCACAGGACTAGCTAACTAAATAGATGGTGGAGTAAGTCAAGAAGGAGAAAAGGAGCAAGAAGGAGGCTGAAATGGAAGGAGAGAGGAGAAGGGAGATGTGTGAGGCTGGCTGGGCACTGCAACCTGCACAGCACTGTGAGGTGGCCAAGCACCACATCCTCTCACCCACTCAGAGACACACTCTTCATCTGTCCATCCTGCAGCCGCCAGTACAGCACTGCTTCCCACCAGACAGAGCTGTGAGGCTGCCTAACGCTCTCACAGCCTCACCTGAGCTGGCCAGCCACCAGCTAAAAGCTTGTGCCTTTAACAAAGGTTTTTACCTCAGCTGCAGAGATGAACGAGAGGTTCTGTGCCCTTCTCTAGGGTTTTTGTTACTGGCATTGATTCTATGCAGAATGCATCCAGGAACTGCAGTAAGGGTTGGTGATACAATCCTGAAACAGGGTTTTAAGCAAAGAAAAGCAGGTAGTGCACAGCACTTGCAAGTCATCATCAGCTGAATGTACCCACTAGCTCCTACTGAGTAAATACAGCAAAAAGAATCCAGTGAATACTCCTGATAAAAAGAAAAAAGAAAAATCCATTTATTCCTTAAAGTAGCTTTCAGACAGAAGAATCTTGCTTTTCAGTTCTTTTCAAATAGCTGGTATTATCTACCAGTGCAAAAATCATTGCCCATCTTAGATAAAGTATTTCCTTCTCATACAAAAAACGACAGTGACAGCCCAGAACACTAGGCATAGGAGCAAACCTGGAGATTCAGGATCCTGAAAGGTTTACGGCACAACTGAAAGCATCTCCACCAGGCCTTACAGATTACTGCCTTGCTCCTGAATGATGGGAAATTGATCAAGATCAATGTTCGGCCACAGGAAAAGATTTACTAATCTTGGATGGTTTTACTTGCTTTAAGGTAATGAAAACGTTCTAGTTCAACAAAGCTGGATTAGCTTTCATTTTTTTCCCAAGTTATTCTGCCCCGATTCTTACATACAAGAACTGTCTCAATCTCTTTAATGGCACTACCACAATTTACACAGAGCTGAAACCTCAAACTTTTACAGCTTACCTTGTGCCATAAAGAATATGAGACTTAAAATGTGTACAGTAAATCTAGACTTATATTATTCTCCCAGATTTACTCCTTGTCCATAAAAGCAAGGAAGGAAAAGCACACCAAAAAATATTAAACTCTGGAATCTCTGAGCTCCAGTGTTTTGTTCTGTGTACGCAGCATTCCCACTCCCAGATACCCTCGGCTTCAGGATGTCCCACAAGTAAATGTCCACCTTCCCCAGACATTGCAGCTATGCTAACAATACCCTTTTTTTCAAAGCCTGTTCCCATACCATAATCTTTTAAATCAAATTTAATACCCAAATCACACACCCATATCTTAAACTTTCCCTGACAAATGTTTCTCGGGTAGGTTTTTACTACCGGCAGACTGCCTCTGGGTCAGTCCAAAACAGGAATTGCAGGCACACAGTCAAGTTACTGACCATATGCTGGCTCACTGATAGCAGATTAAGTGATGCTGTTTGCCTTCCATCTGCAGCAAGCTAACCACACACATATGGCTGGCTACTGCAGGTCAGCCAACAGGCAAAACCAACCCTAGCTTCCACTCCTTTGGTGAGTTTCCTCTATGAAATAACACACAGAAATAATCACAGCTCCCACTGGCTTTGCAGAGAAAAGATACTGAATAAGAACATGTGAAATGCCTGGGGTCAACTCTTGCTCTTTTTCTGTAACATGAGGAGCCCATTGACTAGATTTTCCATTTTCAAAGTATTCCTTAGTACGGAGCCGAGGCAGAAAGCGCTGGCTCACACATAAGAAAAAAGACAGTCTTTGACAAAATGTGTTGCTTCTTTCTGAAACATTTTCACAATGATCTTTTCTCCCAGCTAAGGGACAAAACTTTTCAAAATGCGTTGTTTTTCTTGCAAAAAATAGGAAAATATAGTATGTGTTTCATAACAAAACACANTTCCTTAGTACGGAGCCGAGGCAGAAAGCGCTGGCTCACACATAAGAAAAAGGACAGTCTTTGAGAAAATGTGTTGCTTTTTCTGAAACATCTTCACAATGATGTTTTGTCCCAGCTAAGGGATAAAACTTTTCAAAATGCATTGTTTTTCTTGCAAACAATAGGAAAATATAGTATGCGTTTTATAACAAAATATCTTTTTACTACCGACAGAAACAGCAAAGTCTATCAGGCAGGGAATGTAGCATCGGAATATGCCACCAGTTCACCTTCTGCTGCCTAATTTCCTACATGGAACAACAGCATTCTCCTTTATACAATGCCTAAAAGATTTACACATCAGAAATATGGTACATGCAGAAGATATTCCATTTTTCACTCTTGTAAAAAGTACTTCCCCAATGAAAGGTCCAGAGGACCAAGAACAAAAATATCAGCAAATTTAAAAAAAAAAGAAACTATTTAAAATGTGGGTCAGTCAATTTTAAATAAATTACTATTAACTTTCCCCAACTGCATTACTTTATCCTATTCTAGAGTTTTCACAAAGCTGAAAAGAATCACTATTACCTTTGTTTTAATGGGAGAAAGCAGTATTTGTAGGTACCAATAAATTCTGGAAATAAAAGTGTCTGACCACAACAAGATCATACTATTCATGTTTAAAATATTCCCTTCTATCATTCTTAATAGCAAGTTGCTTAAAAACATAATAGACTGATTTGAGTGTGAACTAAAGCTAGTCAATGGTTCTACAGGGTTAGCACAGGGCACAGCACCTCAGGTATACCTTGACTCCCATGGTGATCACGTAATTTGATAGTTCAGAATGAGTGAGTGGAAGAAAAACTGAAAGTTTATTTTTCAGAGAGACACCCAGAGCAGAATTCAGTTCCAGTATCAGTAAATCCTACTACCAATGGGGAAGGCAAGGACTAGCCTGTCTCTATCAGTAAGTGTATCCTTTCAAACCAATCTGTCCCTAAACAATGACTACCTTGACAGAAGGCTTTGTGGTAGGAATTGCATTCATACTGCCGGCTCACATTCAGCATCCCAATGTCAGTTCTTGGCTACTTCTCTGGAGGATGTTTTCAATTACTTGGCTGTTTTTCTTGCTTCCCTGCCCCCTCTATTTCTCCCAAGTATTCAGTCCCTGTAAAACTATTTCTGTTGAGGCTGTAACTTGGACATGAGACACGTAAGTGTATATGCCATTTGCACATGCAAGTTAATGACTCAGATTCTCTCATTACAGGCTGTTTATAAGATGGTTTTGCCATTTCCTGGTCAGAAGAGATATCTAGCTTTCTGCTGTACCAAAGCTCAATTAAACCAACTTGATCAATTCAGATTAAGTTCATTCATCTCCACCTGCATTTGAGTAGTAAGCACCTCAGAGTTTTCCTTCTGGCATTTTGTATTTGTTTTGTTGTGTAGGGGTTTTTTTTGTCTAACAAAATAGCTATTCAAGTGTAGTGAAACATATGCCCCTTTTGCTTTGGACATTAAATAAATTTAATGTCTTTACTGCAACTGAAGTGGAAGGGAAAGTCTGGGACACTGCTCCAAAACTATTAAATGAACTTATTCGTTAGCACACACACAGCTGATGTGATGGGGTTGCTTTGTGCTTTGTTTTGTTGCTGGATCCACTACAAATACAAGCCATTGGCAGCTCAGTCAGCAACATATGAGAAGGGGCTTCCTCTCCTGCCATAGTGTTCCTGGTTGTTTGAGCATGAATAGAAAAGGTGGATGGATGCCAATTGACAAAAGAGATAGAAATAGCAGTGCATGATTCTAATATAAGCAGCAAAAAGACCAAGCACAAAACATTTCTCTCTCTCCCATTGGTTAAGGTTCCTTTTGGCAATCAGCAGCAGGCTTTTGCATGCTTATTTCCCTCTGGTCAGGGAAGATAGCTTTAATTATGTAGCCATGCAAGGTAATACTATACAGCCTCTGGCACTGTTGATTTACTAAGGTAATAAATAGAGGGCTAAAGGACAGATCAGCTGCTAGTCAGCTCACAGACACTCCCCACCTCAGTTTTCAAATGAAATTCCACATAAGAGGCATGACTGGATGACTTCTCAGACCAACTTACATGCACTACAGAAACGCATGGGGAAGGGTGTGCACCTACAGGGAAAGGAAATGTGTCAACAGCAGTGACACAGCAATCCCTGCACATTTATAAAAGGCAGGTTCACCAGGATTCACATCCTTTCTTTATCAACTGCATGGAACTTGTACAGAGTAGGGCAGAGGGTGGAAAATATTATTTTAACAGTTTTCCTTCTTTCTATCAATGCCTTTTTAAGAGTCCCGCAGGATATTGATAGCTAAAAAGTAATGCAGACCAAGGCTGAATTTTTAACCACTTTGCAAGAAATACTTGCAGAAGTTTTTTTTTCATAAACTATCCTTAAGATTATGATTGTTATTATTCTTATGACCATGAGTATGACTGACTATGACTATTACTGTTTGCTTTTAAGGATTCTCTGCCCACCCCAACATTTACACTGGGACCAAGCAAAGCAAGATAGCTACTTCAGGGACTCTATCTCTGCTTTTTCTGGAACAGGCTACTACTGATTTTACTTGATTCCACTCCAGTTTTAGAAAAACTAGTCAAGAACCAATCCCTACCATATCTCTACATACCTCTCATGACTTTGTAGACTCTTCTAAATCTCTTCCAGGCTGAAGAGTCCCAGCTTACTCAGTCATTCCTCACAGGGCAGCCACTCATACAGCAGTCTCCTTGGTCACTCTTTGGGCTGCCTTCTGTTCTACCACTCACTTTCTAGTATAAGCAGACTGGAGCCACACGCCTTATTTTTAACAAGAAGAAAAATATCTTACAGACTCCAACTTACCTTCAACTTACATGCAATAATTTAAAAGGGAGGTCAACACACAGGAAGTCTAATCATAGGAAATGGTACCCTTCAGCACAAGAACCACCTTAATGAAAAGGTTTCTCTGAAAGACAAGACAAATTCAAATACACATCTCTACTACTATCTCATTGTAGTGGAAACCACTTCTAAGAAATAGCTGGCTGAAAAAAAAGACCTCACACATATAGAAATCCCATGCTTTCTGCTTGGCTGTGTGGGCAGGTGGGGAAGAACAATCAGGGTGGACTGACAAAGGGGAGAATGGTGTCTTTTGTTTATAACTTGAGTGATTTGGAAGTGTGTGTTTTCCTGTGGGAAGTCCCTAGGTCTATCTCTAGTGATCTAAAATCAGTGTCAAAGGTTTGTGAATGGGTTACAGAATCAGCAATGGCACCTCCCATTGTTAGCTGTCTACATTTTTTATAACCACTTGCATACTTTTGGTCAACCACTGTAAAATAAACAGTCCTTCCCAAATGTTTTTGTTTTCTTTGACAGCACAGCAATAATTCTCATGGAATGCTGTAGAATATAAAAGCACTTTAAAGCTCTTGTTAAGCTGCATTTTTAAGATTTATGCTTGAGTGGTTTTCAAGCAAAAAAGATGCCAGAGCTACAAAAGTATATGAAATTAGAAGATGAATCATGTGCATGTACATGATATAGCTGTGTGTGTGTGTGGGCTCAAATGGGAGACACTATTTTAAATAATTCTCATTCTGTGGGGAAGATCTGATCACTTTCCTGTGTCTTTGAAAAACGACTCAATGCAACAGTCAGAATAACTTCTGCAACTACCAAAATTGGAATAAGATGACCAAAACGAGTCTCTTTCAACATGAACTCTTAAGACCTCATGCTTACTGTGCCCCTCAAATAGAAAAACACTCTCCTAACTGATCATTCCATCTGACCTGAAGAAACATTTCACAGATGGATCATTATATGCAAATACAACTGGGAATTATACTCCAGACTAGAGCAGAAACCTGTGAAAATGACACCAGTGCCTGTTACAGTGCACTACCAAGGAGCGAGTCTGTGTGACCACAGATGTTTCTCTTCACCTAGTATCATCCTATTTATCGCTCTCATCTTTCTGAAAACTCTTTGACTCCAAGCCTGCACAACAGAGACCCTAAATTGTGCTGTAGGAGGAACAGGAACAAGCTGTACACTAAGTTTGCTCTTGAAGGCTCAGAGGTTATCGGTTTGGCCATCACACCTGCATTCCTGAGAATCAGCTGGACCAGAGAGGCTTGGCCCAGCTGAGTGCTTCTCCAGCAGAGAGCAGTGATACTCTGTCAGTGAGTCACCTCTGGAAGGCAGGGCAGCTTCCAGGCTGGGGAAAAGGCAAAGCTCAAAGCTGGCAAGCTTGCCAATGTGAATGCCAGAGGAACTGGACTTGGAGAAAAAGACAACAGTGTGGGGTCATCTGAAGACAAAATAATTAAGTGCCTGAGGCAGCAGCCCCCACTTCAGGAGCAATACTCACGTGAGATCAGAGATGCTATCCTTGCAGCATTTTGCACTGAAAGCCCAGTGCAGGGGGTATCTGCACCACATACTCCATCCACCTTCAAATTAGTGTAAAATACTCTCTGGCAAGTGGTGTTAAAGTTGCGTATACCTGTCCAAGTGACATCAAGAAGAAGATGCCAGGCTACCAAGAGAAGAGCATCTCTTAACAAACTGTTTGAAATGCACTGTAAATGTGACCAGCTCAAATTAAGAGCAAGGCAGGATTTGCAGCCAGAAACAGCCTTTTTTATTAGACCTGCCAATACTGACTTTAAAAAACCCAAAAAGCTTGTCTCAGTCTTTGTCCTATATAAAGCTGCTTCATGTATTACAAAGATAGGCTTGCACATATACACAGGTACATCCACACACACTGGTACTTCTCCATTTTCACCTCATGTGTATTTTATCCTTGTGTATATTCTCTGCATAGCCACTACTGGTAATAAAGTCAAAATGCAAACCCCTCTTAGGCAATAAAAGGTTCTGAATGTTAAAGTAAAGATTTCATTGCTGTGGTCTAAGCAACAGGTAGATGATGGCCTTACATATCCCAACCCCAAAGGAACTGATCTGTACCCCTAGAAGAAGGCTTTCCCAGGTAGAAAGGTTTTAATCTGTCCCATGTGTTAGTAAAAGAAATGTTTGGCTTTTCATCTAAAGATGCCAAAATATTTCATTAAGTGAAAGACTAGAATTACCATTCCTATTTTACATATGATGAAAACTAAAGCACACGAAGTACACTGTCTGGACTGAGGACTTGAAGCTGGGCAGGCAGACTTTGCACTGAACACTGATGCTTCCCAACCTGCTTGTAACCAGGACACCTTGCCACAGCTTTTCTGCCTATCATAAGATCTTGGCTTTCTGCCATGGCCACCTCAACATCCTTCACCACTTTACTCTTTCCCTTCTGTCCTGTCAACATCAAACTGCTCTCTCCTCCCTGTTTGGTGCCTCATTTCTTCCCCACTCTCCTGTGAGAGCAGCATTGGTGGGGATGCTCATACTCAGTGCTCCCCACAGTGCCCTGACTAGTGAGAGCTGCCTCCTTGGGTGACAGAAGCTGATTTAAATAATAACTCATCTCTTCTGGCTTTGTGCCCACACAAAGATGTGCAGAGAGGGCCTGTTAAGTTTGCTAAGACACAAATCTGCTCTTAACAGAGAAAAAAACCCCACAGAGCATCCAAAATATCACACAAACTGTATTCTCTGAAAAGCATTGTTAGCTCAGCCTTAATATTTGAGCTATAACAGAATTTACAGTATGGGTGAGGCCAGAAGGGACCACAGAAGGTCATCTGGCCCAGCCTTCCTGCTCAAGCAGAGCACACTGCACAGGACTGCCTCCAGACAGTTCTTCATCATCTCCAGTGGGGGCAGTCTGTTTCAGTGCTCGGTCACCTGCACAGCAAAGAAGTTCTTTCTCATGTTCAGCTGGAACTTCTGTTCATCAGCTTCTACCTACTGTCTCTTGTCCCACTGCTCAGCACCACTGAGGAGAGCCTGGCTCCATCCTCTTGGCTCTCTCACTTCAGATACCTACAGACATTGACAAGGTCCCCTCTCAGCTGTCTCTTCTCAAGGCTGAACAGGCCCAGCTCTCTCATCCTACCCTCCTCAGACAGATGCTTCAGTCCCTTAATCATTTTTGTAGCCCTCCGCTGGGACCTGCTCTAGGAGAAGAGCCAATCCTCCAAAACTCGCCCTGCTCTGTGTGTGCCGTTTGGGAAATATACCACCCCGATCCTTCTTCCTCCCCTTTATCCTTGAATGCCCCACTTAGGAAGGTGAACTGGGTTCTTGGTTCCAGAACCATTCCTTGAAGGTGGAACGTGTTACGGTTATTGAGAGCATTTCTTTGCTTCTCACGGCTTCGTAAGAAGCACTGTCACAGACACAGCATCTCATCACTGTCCTGAATGAAAGCCCTAGCTGAACTTTTGGTGGTTTCTTTCAAATTTCCTCAACGTTATGGAAAACGTTTCTTGCTTGACCTGAAAGCACAAAATGTCACCAAAAGGGCTTGAGGCTTACAATGATGGGCCAGTATGAACTGTATTGGTACTGGTAAGCTACAGAAAGTAACAATTAAACACAGAATTTTTCCAGACCAGATAATCATCTGCTCCAAAGCTTTTTTCCTGCTATGTGCACAGAAGAGTGTTGTACTTGTATTAAGCCTTCCAGGCACCTGTGATGCCTTGTAAAGCTCTCTTACTGAGAGGCTACCAGAAAGCCCTACAGAGGGTGTCCTTGAAATAATATCAGCTCTTTTTGTAATAAAAATAACTATGAGCAGGGAGGTTGGACCAGACGACCCACTGTGGTCCCTTCCAACCTGACCCATTCTGTGATTCTGTGATATTAAGCAACACTCTATGCTACACATTCATCCTGGCAATTGTGACCTCCTGCTGCTATGAGAGATTCTCTTTGAAGGGCTCATATCTCAGGGCCACGTTTTTGGGCAGCAGCAGCTTGGAATCCTACCCTAGGGCTATGCGTTTGGGCAGTAGCAGCAAGGAAATGGTGCTTATCACACCTCCACCCGGGCTCCCCAGCCAGGGAAGAATGCAGGCTGCTGGCTGGCTGAAAGGCTTGGGAAAGTGCAGCCCTGCTGTTTCATGTCAACATTCCTCCCCCTCTGCCTTTCCCAAGGTCTCGGCAGAAAATCCTTTTTTGTTCTTATCAGTTCAAATAAGAACAATGGATTCCTCAAGCCCGCAAGAATGTGACAAGGTGCCAACAAAGCCAACCAGGAAGGTGATGTATGGTCTATAGGCTGAAGCTCAAAGAAATCATTTCACAAACCCATGCTGCAAGGAGGGAATACAAACAGCTTAGAGCCTCTATTTCTAGTTCTCCCTTTCAGATATTCACCTGCCAAGTATCCTGGATAAAAGCAGTACACGTGATGCTAAAACACCTCGTGCCCTTTGCTTTTATTACCAGGAATAACTGACTGAGCATCTGATCAAATCCAAATTAAAGCAGTGTGTCTACACAGCCTTGCTAAAAGTAGAGTTGCAGTTTCTACTATAAACCCCTACGTGCCAGTTTACAATTGCCTCACTGAACACAACTTGGTGCACACAGCTGTCAGCCAGG
>VZTR01017999.1:768649-779090 GCA_013400775.1 Chaetops frenatus | reverse complement strand
ATGATGATGATGATGATGCAGCTCAGAGTAATACATACTGTTACAAATTAATTTGAAAAATTTCCTATCTGAATAACATCAATGAGGAGGAAAGCAGAAACAGTCTTTTGCACTTTAGGAAATGGGCTGGTCGATGACAGACCGGTAATAATTACTTTCAGCAACCCAAAGGCATGCAAGGTTTTGCCCACAGAATGCTGATTTGGAGAAAAAGACTACTTCAAGATCTCTGTTTAAGTTCAGCAAAAAACACATGAAAAACTGGAGAAAATCACTGGAAATTCACTGCAGAAAGAAGTCCCTCTCAAACATGGTTTGGCTGCTGAAAGAAACAAAAGCCAACAGTTAGATCTTGCACACAGACAGCATGACATAGCTCTTGTTGATGCTGGAGATTAGGTTAGTGTTTCAAATGTTCTTCTTGCATAAATGACTTGTTAAACAAATGAAGAATCATTATGTGCATACATTAGATTAGCTGAGGTTGCCTTGGGTGGGAAGATTAAAAACATGTGAAGTATGCCTAGTTGAATCAATTTAAATTAACTTTTTTTTCCCCTATGATTGTTCTGGTGCACCTTGTAGATGCTACTCAAAAGCAGTAGGAAAAAGGGATTTTTTTTGGCATGTTTTCTTGAGATATCAGGTAACTTCAATTTTTCTTGAGCCCTTAAAGCTTTGAACAAAGTCATGACATATTCAAGGCGGTCTATAAACACCCTCAAAATTTCTTCTGTCTGCCAATCCAGTTGGTATATTTGACACTGAAATTAAGTCTCTTAAGTCATCTTCTGGAAAGTTCCTTTGAGCTTAAGGATCTCAAATGATGGACTTCACTGATGCCCATCTATTTTATTATCCTTTTTTTCTTCACATGGTAATGGGTCTCAGTACAGAGTGAAAGACCTGTACTGTATCTCAGCCACAGCTGTGATGTGTGCTGTGGCAGGCTGTAACCTATCAAAAGTTTTGAAGTGATATATATTCTGGGTAGGTCTAATCTTCCTGTCTGTGAGCACATGATTTAATCAGCTTGAAAACTTAATTCTTTGATTTTTTTGTTCATGGGTACTTATGAATGCTTATTTCTTAAGCCATTAAGTTTCATCTTTGGCTACAAGCACCATAAATTTGTGCACAACCCTGACAGGCTATTAGGGAGTACGGCCACCCAGACTGGAGATGCCATCATGTGGTTAACAACCTCTGCATCCTCTTAATGTATGTTCTACTGAAGAGATCTTATACAAGGCTATAATTTAAATGTAGTAAGCCCTGAGTGAAACCAAACCAACAACAAATTGAAAAAAACCACTCAAGCAGGTACAACAATAGAGCTGAAAGCGTTGACTCTTGGTTGCAATGAAATCATGCAATTTGCATCACATTCACTTCCTGCACCCATCCCGAGTTTGGGGGTAAAACCTGAAATGGGGAAGTAAAGAAGTTTTTACTGCCTTTAAGAAAGACAGAGGCATTTGCTGTTCCCTCCTGTTAAAGTCTCGCATCATTACTCCCAGCACAGCACTACCCAGTCACTGATGTGACCTGTCGTGGTGGTTTAATTAGAGACAAAAAATATTAGGCACCATTTAGGTGTCAAGGCATGATATACTGAGGGAGAGCAGTAGATCTAAAATCAAAGAGTTTAGTTATTTGACATACTTGGTCATACTTCAAATACATTGCACTGCAGCAACCTTTTTCTCCTTTCTTCACTCACTGGCAAGGGGATGTCCATTTTCTGAAGGAGTTTGAGTGTAAATATGGTCAATGTGGACCTGAGCACAGAGCAGGTAACTGCTGGACTGTAGTTGCTTCAGTTGCTACCTCTTTTCTCCCTAATAATTTGGTTTTGCACTTTTTTCACTTTATTCTCCTCCACAGTACAAGTGAAATTTGTCCAGAATGTCACCAAAGTTTACTTTCCTCGGGTTACCTTGTTAGCATTTTTGACTTCCCAGCTTATCCCTTCCTCAGGACAGTGCCAAGGCACGTGCAGATCCAGCAGTTTCTGCTTACAGGATGCTGGAGAAGCAAGCAGAGCACATCACCTCCTGGAAAACAGCACCAGCTCAGGGCCATTTTTCTTGTACTCAGAGCCCATCAGGAATTTCTCTCATACTCTACCTTTGGGAGAGGGTGAGCTAAACAAAAGCCTTTTAGGCAGAGTCACCTTTAGACTCCAGTGCCAGTCTTTTTGGAGATGATGTGGCACCAAGAGTTGTGAGGGAATCTGACTCATCCTGTTTTCCTGTGTTGGACTTTGGACTGAAAACTACTTGCTGCTGTCTTTGTGGCTTTTCCTGATTTTATTTATTTTTTTTTTTCTACTGAAAGGCATCATATAGAAGTCCTCTTTCTGCTATTTAGTTGGAGCCAGTGAGTATAGTCTCTACCCTGAGAAAATAAAACTAGCTTTTTTCTTTTGGGAAAAATAGCAATTTTCAGGAGGAAGGCTGGTCCTTTTCCTTGATATCTGACTGAGAGGATTGACAAACAAGGAGATTACTTCAGACAGAACACACAAACTTCATAGTAGTCATAACAGGTAATTATTTTATGATTTCTTATTATTTTCATGCCTTTTAAAGGTACATAAATGCAAAAAATACCCTGGCAGAAATCCATAAAAAATAAAGTTGATGTGATGCCTTCTCTTTTTTTTTTTCTTTTTTTCCAAAAAGGGGTGGAGAACCAGCCAAGAACAGGTATAGGTATATCACTTGCCACAAAAATATTTAAGATGTTGCCGTGCCTCATAACTCCTAATTTCCTCTTCTTTTCCCAGACATCATAAAAAGCTACTTAATGATAAAAAAACAAATCACAGTAATAAGTTTGTTCCAGTGGCCAAACAGTCATCTGCTGGTACACTTCCTTCCATTCCAGCCTAGTTAAAGGTGGGGGACTGACCTGCCAATTATGTCAGAACTTAATCTGTCCTGTTTGTCAAACCACTTTTATTTGAGTCTCTGTTTGCCTGGTGCTGAGGCATATATGGGTCTCCAACAAAGGTCGCTGCTTTCATGGTTATTGTGTAACATATCTCTCTGAAATAAATCAATTTATGGTGCTAAAAAGGCTAACTTCAATATATTGCCATTATTCAGCAGCAGGTGCTTATTGTTGAAGGTTTAGCTTTGCTAGGAAGACATATAAAGGGAAACTGTCAGTATATTCAATTTGACTTTCTCCCCTCTGCCTTCAGGGAAGTGTGATTGAGAGTAAAACTGCTGACTACATCTCTGATAACTGTGGTGACATTTTTCTAGAGGGGACAAGTTATCAGCTACCTTGTCTGGTTTCCAGGTGCCGGTACCTTCCTCCTGCTTTGTAGACTGATCACCTGAGATAAGGACTGCGCATGAAATATCCCTGGCCAGCAGGGAAGCTGTCAGGGAAAGCTCTGAAGACAGTTTGACAGGCAGTAGATGTGAGATCCCCAAAGGTGTGGTAGGGAAGAGCAGGTGATCCATCCCCCCTGGTCAGAGGTAGCAGGGAGGTGGCACGGGGCTGGGGGCCAGGCCATACACAAACTGTACAGACCAGAGTAACATTAGGTATACAAGGCATGGCCTCCTGCATGCAGGAGACTGGGATCTTCTGGGGAGGCTGCTGGGTGTGATCTGGAAAGGAGCAACAGAGGCGAGACAAAAGGAACTAGGGAGGGAATAAATGTGGGGGAAGGCTTGCCTACGATGTGGCGGGGGGAAAGGGGAAAGCAGGCAATGGTGGAAGCTGGCATGACAGAAAGAGGAGCACAGTTATGTGCTATGTGAGGAGACCAAATCAAAAGTACTGGGAACCATGGACTCAGTCTCTACACGACAAGCATGAGACTGTCTGAAACTGGGGCTCTGAGGAAGTTACTAGGACCACTTATGAGAGTGGTTTGGGTAATTGGGTCCTTAGATGACTTTTCTATGGGGCAGCACATCCCAGGGCTGAAGATTAGCAGTGAGACAACTGCTGCTCCCTATTCCTCCTGAAAAAAAAGAGACTTCACTCAGTTGGAACTGCTCCACACAACATGATAAGGAGATGTTCCATTTTACACAAACATTTTTGTTCTGAAGTTTCATTCCTGATCTGAGATACAAGATCTTATAGCTGATAATTGAACACTTCTCAGTAAGGAGGTGGAAAAAAATCTATTTCATGTCCTTCACAGTTATTTGATTAGCTATGGTGTGTCATCGCTACCTTTTTTCATCATGTAGATTCAGAGGGAAACATAAATAAAATTTAGAAGTGATTAACATTAAATGGATGAATGAGAATGCTTCTTATCACAGCTTGGCTAAGCTGTGGAAGCCCTTGATAGTGAACACCATTGAACACCCACTTCCAAAAGGGACTAGGGGTGTTTGAAAGATAATTATAATATTCCCACTTTCATTACCATAAACCCGAACTTCATGATATAAACCAAAGAAGACACAGATGGTTATAAAAAGAGCTTTCTTTGAGATCAGCTTAAGCACAACAATTCAGTAAATAGCTGCCCTTGGATTTTTTAAAAATATAGTTACCAGAGTGGATTTGTATTTTGAAGAGATTTATCAAGCACTGAAAACTTGTTTTCACTTGGAATCATCATGAAAATAAATAATTTTTTAAAAATGTTTGTTAATGAATATCTCTACAATGACCATCTTAGAACACCTAACCTTAAAATTAACCAACTCAGAATATTTAAAAATGCTTCAAATGTTTGTTTCAAAGCAGCTTTGTTTAGTAGTGGCAATCTTTGTGACCTTCTTCTTCCAATCTTATTTTTGATCCTCCTTTTTTGGGGGACTGCTGCATGTTAGAAATGTCCATTAAAAGCTACTGAATAAATGTTGATGCAAACTGCAGCTCAGAAAGTCTCTCTGCAGTCTAAAAGTCTGTTAGAAGGATCCTCACACAGTGTTGCCCCTATTTCTTCCACTCTGTGCCTAAACACTAGCTGCTGGCTATGGCTGGAAAAGAGGCTAGTAAGCTAAATTATGATTCTGAGACATTTGGGCTTGCATCATGTTATGTTTGAGATTTTTGTGAATTTGTCACCTTTTGATCTAGAAAAGTTGTAAAAGCTTATCCACAGTGTTCAGCAGAAATTACACTTGATGGTTTGGAAAAACACTGCAAAATATAATGAAAGAAAGCAGTACTTCAGGATTATGTTAGCTAAACACCTCATTAGTCATTAGCTTGCTAGTAATTATGTAATATAAGCAATATGTGCATACAGTATTTTCTACCCTTACTGAAGCCATGAAAAGTTGGTAACATTTGATTATTTTTATAAAGAAATTAACAAACAAAAGCAGGAAGTGGTTAACACTATTTTTCATGGGAACCATTACCATAATGGCACACCAGGAAAAGTACAGTGGGATCAAACAGTTTTAAAGAGAAATTGAGTGAGAAGGGTTGTCTTCTGCCCAGAACTGCCCAGCGGTAGGCACTGCCAGAGCCAGAGGGTCTGTGCACCTGGGCCTGGCACACTGTCCTGTGTGCAGGAGTTCCCTGGTGGGACTGGGGCCAGGCACAGGGTCTGGAGATGAGTCTGGGGCTGCAGAGCTCTCACTCATCCCTCAGGTGCCTCTGCTTCCTTAGTGAGATGGGTGTTACCCCCAGGTTGCAGCCTCATGCATTTTTGGGCAAATTTTGACCATGTCTGTAAACACGTAACTAAAAAAAAACCCAAAAAACTAAACAAAAAAGGAATACAAAGGTATACATCCATTATATCTGTCTGCTTTCCTCCATCTTGGGGGATGGAGGGGAGTTGCTTGCTAGTTAAACATTTACCCACTAGCAAAGGTTGGTAAACCCTGTGACAAACAGTATGCAAACAGGGACACCTGCCTTTCTGTAAGGCAGGATGCTGAGGGTCACCCCCTTGCTGTGCTGCTGATTTAATTCAGCTCCTCTGCTGCTCCTGCCCAACTGTGCTCCCTCAGTTCTGCCCCCAGATCTTCTCTGGCTGGTGCTGTGAGCTGTATTAACTCATAATTGACATGACAGGATAAGGCTGCTGAGGCTTCCAGCTCTTAGCACGGGGGAGAAACCTTTGCAGTCAGTGGAACAGGCAGGACACACACTCACACAAGCAATGCTGTGCAAATGCAGAGAAGTTCATCAGGCTGTGGACAGGAAAGAAAAGTAGGAATTTTATGCACTTCTTGGTTTCTAAGCTCCCTGATCTATGCTGCTATGAAAGATGTTGAAGGCCTTACATACTGCATCCATAACACCATGTCACCTTGCAAAGAACCTATTTTTCAGAAACACTGGTTTTGCTTCAGCCACTTCCAATCTTGTGATAATTTTCAGGGGGTTTTTTTCTCTAAAAAGATACACACTTTTGTGCACATTTGTGAGTATATTTATTCCTCCGGTGATATCAATTATTTCTACAATTGAAATTTCTACTCTAAGACTGTTCTACTTAATAAAATGTTTTTTCTGAATTGTGAGTGAATTCAAATGAACTAACCAGAGCTTTCAGCACTGCATAGCCTTTCCAGATTAGATGATCTTTCAGCCACAGCTCATTAGCTGTTTTGAGACACATAGAAAGGTTTATCTTAATTTTAGAGAGAGGACTTCTTCAACTTCTTTCCCTGTTGGACACTGGTTTTTTTTTTCTTTAAAGCAGTGTAATCATTTAGTCAATGAAACAAGGCATTTCCTTCCTCTGCAAAGGATCACTGAGAACCTGAGACCCCTTTGTTTGTGATATGTGACAAAATTTATAGCAAAACAAGTGAGGAACTACTCTGAATTTGAGTGACTTCAGCTGCTGTTGGTGGAATTACAGTCCTCTAAGGGCATTTGGATTGTGGAGGACTGGGGCCTCTGTGAGCTATTCCTCTCTTCCAGACCTGCAGTGCTCCAAATTTTCATCTAGGATCTATTGCAGCTTTCCAGCATGTTTCCTTAATCATAAGGCATATTCTTCTTTCCACTCTAACTGTGAGACTAACATCCCACCAACTTGATGAGAAAACTGGAAAAGCCTTCAGATTACTGTGTAAATTAATTCAATGCCACATGGGACCAATTGTACACTGTCTTGTTGTACTCTGCAGCAGCTCGAAGTAGCATTTGCTGTTGATATAGCCATAACAACACTGTGTTCATATTAGTAATTTACACTTACACAAAGCATATGAGGAAAATAGATAGTAAAAATTATCTACAGATTTTTCAGATCACAGGAAATTCACGGCTGGCAGTAAAACCTATTAAACTGCTGTCACTTGAAGGCATTTCCTGGTACTTGAGAAAGGAAACAGCTCAGTGTTAGTAACATGAGGTTAATCCTCACACACTACATATGGAACACGTAAATATTAATTCAAGGATGAAAGCATTCAGCTAAACAGGAACCATCTGGAAATATGAGGAGAGTGGATGAGAATGCATTAATTATAATGTAATGTGTAAAAATTGGAAATCCATAGACCTGCTTTGCACAAAAGGCCTTATTTTCTCATTCATAATCATAATACATTTCTAGCTCCTCCTTGGACATATCTGCTTTCTGACCTCTATTTGCCCCAGCAGGGATAGCAGGGTGGTATTGTGGAATGATTGTGATAGTTCCCTGTCAGGCCAGCACTTGCACGGCTCCGGCTCCAAACCCCTGGATTTGCCTCCTGGAAAAATTTTAAGAGTAATAATGTTTATAAGAGTAATATAATTATTTTAAAACTATTTCCAAAGAAACCAAGCATGAGACGTTAGCATGCAGCACACTCCATCTGAAGTCACTGCTGCTTTCACTGGGGCTGGACTCTGAAATGGGAGTAGGACAGTTTCAAATATCTAAGCACCTACCTCCCAAGTCCTAATATTTTCAAGACAAACTAGGTACCAATATCACTTAAAAATCTTAATTTTTAGTAGCCTCAATTCCTATCACAATTAATTTGAAGTTCCATATTTTGTTCTTCCTGAGCAGGCATGATGGGAAAGACAGATAAAGGAGGGGAGTTTTATATGATGACAAATTCAATCCAGTGAAACATTGGCCTCCTCTGTGTAATTGGATGCAAGGAGGCATGAATATGAGCACATAGGGTCACCATTTCGTAGGTACATATTCTACAATTTGAAACACCCTCATGCTAGTATAGCTTGCAACAGGAACTAAATCACTAAGTTCCCTACTGCTGACCAGATATACTATACCTACAGAGAAGCACAGAAAGGGAATTTGTTCTTATATTGCTTAAGCCACAGATCCTGTTTAGCTATTAGCATGTAAATTCATTGTCATCCCGATTGCTAAACAGCTGCGTGGTATAAACTGGGAAGGAATTCTGTCATACTAAAAGCTGTTCTTGAACAGGAGATGTAGGGCTTGCCATAGAATTCCTGATGGTTTTGGACAAGCCACTTAATTTGTGTTTTCCTCTGTAAAATGAAAATATATTTTTGCTTTCTCCTATTGCTTCTGGCTTTTGTTTTTAAGCTGTCATCTCCGGGAAAGATGCTCTCTTTAGATAGAAATCTAAATACAAGTGCCTCATTAGATTTGGCTTTGTGGTGCGAGTGTAATTCAATTAATTACTGTAAGAAATATGAACCCAGTAAGGGTTATGCCCAGGATAATAAATACATAATTCCAGGGACAACCTGTGGCGTATTTCTCTGCTGACAGCTATCCTGTCTCGATTAGACTGTGCATCTGCTTTTCCTCCCAGAGGAATGCATTCAACACTGCCATGGTGATTGCAGTCATGCCCCCACTCAGAAGCCTTTCTGCAGATGTATCTTCACACAGACAGCTTGAGTTTCAGACTGGCCAAAACCACAACACAGAAGAGGATCTCCCCAGTCCTGTGCATGCAGCCTCTAAAGTATGGCTAAACCCACAAGGTTTCTGAACTGCTCCAGCCTGAACCACTGATGGATATTCCTTGTGTCCCCACTAGGTCTACCAGACGCACAGGCTTTGCAGAGACATTCCTAACACGTGCCGAAGGAATCATCCTCCACCCTGCTGCAACACCTGACCGTGACCGCGACCCTCACGCCCGGCTCTCTACAGCTGGCACCGCCCGCGCTGCACCCACGCAGCCCGAGGCCACCCGCTGCCGCTGCTCTGACACTGATGCCCCGAGACAACCCCGGCTCCCGCGGCCACGGCACCTCTGCCCGACAGCTGCGCGGCCCCTATCCTCGAGGAACGCGGCATTCAAAGGGAGAACGGACGCTCCAGACCGGGGGGAAATTGGAAGTGCTGGGGCTGCCTCGATAGGAAAGGAGCGCGCCCCCGGGCCAGCCCCATCTCCCCCGCTAAAAGCGCCCGCTGGGCTCTCCAGGGCTAATTGGATGCTTGGTTGGAAACGACGGGCAGCCACGAAGGGAGATGAGCTCAGCCTGCCCCGTCCTGTGGCGCTCCCGGCCCGTCGCTCCCGGGAGGTGGCAGTGTTCCCCCACGGAAGCCACCCGCCCCGCTCCGCTCCGCTGCCAGCCCGGCAAAGGAGCCTCTTTCGTCTCCCTCTCACTCGTTTTCCGCTCATTTACGGGCAATGGATTTATCGCGCGTGATCTGATCTGTAAGAGCCCCAGTGGGGGCTTTTTCTCTTGCGGGCGAGGTGCCGCAGCTCAGCCGGAACGCCGGGATTACGACAAGCAGCCGCGATCACGGCATACGTATTTATACAGGTGTATACGCACGTATGTCTGTACACACACATAAATGTATCTCCATATACACATACAGATCTAGACATGAGGCAGAGGATCTCCAAACACAGCCCTAGGGAAGCGTTTAACCGCGGTGCCATTTACATTTTGTTCCTGCATTTGGGAGAGGTGGGTGGAAAGGCAGGTGGATGGGTGCCGGCTATCCGGGTACCACCCCGTATCCGAGTAGCACCCCGTACCCACACACGCTCACAGGCAGTGCCTATAGTCTCTTTAAATCCTCGCTCCTTAGGGAACAGGTGAGGGATTCAGGCCCCGTTGGCCAGAGCCGCTCGCAGAGCTGCTGCAGCTCGGAGGGTCCTTAGAACATCCCTGGCCGCGCAGCGGTTTCTGACGGACCGGCCGCCTCTCACGGCTCGACCGCCAAGTTTTTCTTCCCCCATCACCCGTTCCGGCTCTTTATCAAAAGCCTCCTTCCTTTTACCGCGGGGGCCGGCGCCCGTCCGCGCTCCCTAGTGCGGCCTTTTGCCGGAGGGGGACCGCAGCATCCCCGCCGGGACACCGTCCCGCATCCCGGCTCTTGGCGGCGGGGTTCCGCCCCGACGGCAGCGGCCGTGGGCTGCGGGGCGGGGCAGGGCGGCACTCACCTGACGATGACATACATGACCAAGAAGTTGCCGAAGAGCCCCACGACGCAAACCACGGAGTAGAGGGCCATGATGGCGATGGCGGTGACCACGGAGGGGCCGCCGCCCGCGGGCGCGCAGGGCCCGCCGCCGCCCGCGCT
>VZTR01017999.1:753665-768432 GCA_013400775.1 Chaetops frenatus | reverse complement strand
GCTCCTCCCAGGCCGGCGGGACGCGGTGGCGGCCGCCCCCAGCGGCGAGCGGCGCGCACCTGCCAGGGGCAGCGGGCGGCGCCACAGCCGTGTTCCCCTCCCCTGCGGGTGGCACTTGAAGGCAACGCGCTTAAAATGTTCGCTTCCCCAGCGCCACAGGCAGGCATCGGTGGCAAACACCAGTGAGAGAGAACTGCGGGAGACTGACTTGGCAGGATAAAGGCCGGTGCGGAGAGGAAATCGGTGAGCGACTGGTTATCGCAGTGAGCCAGGGATCTTGGCTAAACGATGTCCTCATTGATTATAGAGATAACAGAACCCTGTAATAAAATGTGATAAACTTTACGGCAACACTTTGCGAGGGGTGGTTGTGAACAGAATTGTCTTTAGGAAATGACTCGGATCTCATGGATCCTCAGGATTTTCAGAGGACCTTCTGTTCAGAGCTCCAAGGATGCTTTCCCCTAGATGTTGGTGTGATTGTTATCGGATGTGATAACACAGATAAGAACGACATCAAAACCGTTCTCTTGAGCCGAAAGCTCATTGTTAATGGGCGCTTAATTCGCACACCACTTGCTTGCACCAGAACCTTTTCGTGATCAGTGTTCCAAATGAGTACAGAGGTGCACCTCCAGGACTGCCTGATGGCTGATTATTAGGACTTAGCTCTTTTACCGTCTCACTAATGAAATCAGAAGAGATCCCTGGTAAGGCATAAAAAATATCTCCCAGTGAACGGGAAAGTGGCAGAGTAGCAGTGATTGCTCCTGCTGCCTCATCATGGATGCACACTTACTCTGCTCACCTTCCTCCCACTATTTCAAAAGTGGTAATGACAAAAGTGTAGAAGAAACAAGTTGCAACCTAAGAGAAAGATGCAGAATCTCGGGCATTTTAGTCTAAGGATTTCCTGTGTGCCTGTGCCACAAGCAACGGGAACCAGTGCTGCTCAGGGCAGGTAACAGTAGCAGAATTGACCACACACTCTTTTGATGTGTATCTGATCATATGTAGGGAGAAAGAAGAGGGGATGGGAAAGGGGTGTCACTGGACCTTGAGAGGGATATAGATCTGGAGAATTTGTATTTCTTTTTTCATTCCAAAGGGGAATGGAATGAGAAGATTGAGTAAGCTATTAATGGGCACTTTCAGTAGATAGCATGTATTGCTTCATGGCCAGAGAGAGTATTTTCAGCATCCTTCATTGGTAGGAAAGAGCCATTTAGCATCCCATTTAGGAAGAGCTTTAGAATAGGAGCTATTTTGTCTCTGGAAAAGGCTGTGTACAGAGGGAAATGAAAGCAAGGACTCAGAGATTTTACATGGTCAAAGACACTGCCTCTTTTTCCCCTTCTGGAGTACAGCATGTATAGTCATACACAGAGCAGGAGGAACAAGGCTTTAAAACTGGGCCATTCTCAGAGACTTTCATCTCTGGGTGTGTGCACTGAGTGTGGGAGCCTCTCTCTGTGCTTGCCCTTTGTTGCACCAAGGCCATCAGAAGAGTTTAAGCCTGGACACAATTAGTATTTAGCCCTTTGAACACAACTGTGCCTGGCTGTGGAAGGGATGGGAAATGTTTGGAACAAAAATCAAGGCTGCCAGGAGATTTGCTCCATATCCTGTGTCATGGCCAGTTTTGTATCATCCTCACTATCACAACGCCCTTTTGTGAATTAAAAATGACTTAAAAATTACATTAAAATGTCTTAAAAAAACCCTTAAAAAACAGATGCCCAGGTAAATTTAGTGCTATATACAAGTCTTTATGACTGCTCACAGGAAAGTGATTACACACACAAAAAAATATTATGCCCAAATGAATAAACCTTTTGGCGGGTGCAGATGAAAACTTAGGATGCAGAGAGTGCTGGCAAAAAGCCCTGGGAGTTGATCCTGTTTAAGACAGGCCTCATTAAGCAAAATTTCAAGGTAGGGGAGTGACAGTTGAATGCACCTCTTTGCAAAGTTATTACAAGTGTTATTTCTCAAGGACATAGGCAATGTGAAATAAATCTTTAGAATAATGCTTTCAGATGGTAAAGGTCATTTTGGGTGTAATAATGTGTGAGACACTTTCTTCATATAATTTCAGATAATATAGGACTGTATAGACAAGATTCTGGTGAAAGGGTGTTTGTGAAGTTGAAGACCAGTAATTCCTTCTTGTTGGCTGTAGTTCAGCTTTTTCCTTCTTCACAGAAAAGAAGCAATCTCAGTCATTTACATTATTTCTGTATTCACAGATCACCTGTGTCTCCTTCCTAGATTGTGACAGTGACTCTGCAGACAAGGGCAATCTGCAGAGTGGCAAATACTATATCCATGAGCTGCAAATAAGTACTTTAGGTTTCAGCATCTCTGAGTTGTTCTGCCCTTGTGAAAAATAAAATATATCTTCAAAGTTTAATAAATGTAGCTATAAGTGATAGCTTTTGTGTTTGCATAAGAAGTCTTAAGGGTGTCAGTTGGACCACATTGATGGTTGAACTTCCAACCTTGATGATTCTATGATTCTGTTATATAGTCTTCAATTTCCTTATCTGGCAAGGCTACAAAGCATATTCATGATGGTTTGTTAAGGACTGTATTAACTGTCCTTGATAGTTAACTATATTTTCAACTATCCTTTACAAACTAATAGTTTATTTCTGAATTGGGGCTACATGTTGAATGAGAAGAGTGAAAAGTATCCCAAAAAACTACCACTGTACTGAATGACACAAAGGTCTAGAGGAAGTTAGTGTGTGATATAGTTAAATATAGTAACGGGAAGAGTTCAGTTCATAAAATCTTGCATTTTCTAACTTTTAGGTATTTTGACTCTGCAAGTTCAATTCTTGGTCATTGGCTTTCCAAATCCAGTAGCTCATCAGAGGGGGGGTTGCTGCTGCTCTGTGCCCTCAGGTCCAACTAATACCCAGACTGGGCTTATATTCCCAAAAGTCGTGCCTGCAAACACCTTTATAGAACCCACACATGAGTCATTCACACAGCTGGCCCCACAGACCAGCACAGACACGAACTCAGCGCTAACAGAAACACAAACTGCACCAAGAGCCTCATGCTGTTCCCCTCTGCCTGTTCAGGGTGCCAATCTGCCAGTGGGAACATATATGTGTACATGTACACTGTATGGCTCTCCTCAGTGAGCATGTGGGCCAGCCAGTCTGCCCAGGAGCTGCTCCCTGCATCCCAGCTGTCAGCACATGGACGTAGGAGCCCTGAGGCTGCAGCAACACTCAGGCTGGGGATATGGACCCACGTACACCCAACACACCAAGTCCCCCTAGGAACCATCCTCGACTTAGTGTACCCAGTAGCTGGCCTGTATCCTTCCCTTTTCCTGCCTGTGCCTCCTCCCTTAAGCATCTCCTGATACATTTTTGTGCAATCCCAAGATGCTCTTCTCCTGCATCCAATATTGTGTCCCATATCCCTTGGCAGTGACACCCCACAGGCTGGGAGGAGATCCAGGCAACTGCTCCCCTATGGTGTTGGTTATGTGCCCACGGGGCTGAGGCTCCCCTGTGACAGCCTGAGGACAGGCTAGGGAGAGATCTCATTTCTCTGATGGCGTTATTGGTGTTCCCCCACCTGTCCTTGTGTCCTGGTGCTCCTTCCTGTGTGAGGAGATGGGATTTTTTTGGGCTGGTGGTTCCTCTGGTGGCTCCTGGAGTAGCCAGGGCAGAGAATTGCTTGGGTTCCCTCACCTGCTGCTGTCTCTGTGTCTCTCCCTGCATGTGTGCAGATACAGATCACCTAACTTGAGAGTCATCTTTGGAAATCTCACTGCTAAATACTGATTTCTCCGGTATGCCTGAAAGGCAGCATTAGACATACACAAAGGATGCACCTGTTGGAGAAATACTGTCCAGAGGGACTCCTCTGCCCACACACAGATGAGAGTGTAGGGAAAAATATTTATGTGGCCATAAAATTGGCTTTTGCTGAAGGGAGGATATTCAAATAGCTAATTTAGATACAGTTATGCACTTCTAGGAAATCCTCAAAATGCACTAGTAAAATATTTGTTATGGGCCTTACAGGTTCCACAAGGTATTCAGAAATAAATGGAAAACTCTGAACCATCATAAATTGCCCTGTGACAAATAACACTTCTAAACTACAGTGTAATGGCAATTTGGTAGCACTAGAAGTAGAGCATTATGTGACACTAAGCAATTGCCACCCATTATGTGATTAATGAAATTAAATAATACAGTGTGGCAGAATAAAAAGCTGACTTTGATTCTTGGAGGGGGAGGACACTAGTCAAATCTACAGAATGGGCTTGGTGATAACTGGCATATCTTGGTGATATGTGTTTTGGTTAATTTTATAAATTATTAAAAGTTACAGAATTAAAATCTGATGAGCTCTACTTATTTTCAAATTTTCATGCCCTGTTCCCTTTTAAATCCTTCCTTGTTTATTATTTCCTCTGCAGCCCTTACAAGAAGTGATAAAACATACATTTGATACTTAGGGAAATCTGTCCAGTGTAACTTTACTGATATAATTGCCATCATTCATGTCCCCATATGAATACTCTTAATTTGAAATAATGGGAATTTTTAAACAAACGGACAGTTTTACTTCTAATTATTTTTGCATATAAAGCTTAAAAATGTCAAATCTGTTCTTCATCTTCCTTACAAGGGAGACTATGGGGGTCCATTGCAAAGAAAGAACCTAACTTGATTCTCAGTACTTGTGCAAATGGTCAAGATGCTGCCAGTGCCCTAGGTCACAGACATGAGAGAATGGCTGAGGTGAGGAAGCAGCTGTGGGGATCTTGGAGTCCAATAGCCCACCCAGACCAGGGTCAGCTACTGCAAGTTGCTCAGGGCTGTCCTATCATGTTTTGAGTATCTCCAAAGATGGAGACTCCACAACCTCTCTGGGCAACCTCTTCCAGTGTTTAACCACACACAGACTAATGAAGCTTTTTCTTATGTTTAAAAGGAATTTCAGTTTGCTGGTTCCATCCTCTTTACACTGTCCTGTCAGGTACACACATTGATAAGATCCTCCTGAACCTTCTCTTCTCCAGGCTGAACTGTTCCAGCAATCTCAGTCATCCCTCATATACCAGATGCTCTAGTCCCTTAATTATTTTTGTGGCCCTTTGCTTGACTTTCTCCATATGTCCATTTCTCCTTTGTGCTGGGGAACCCAGATGTACCTCACCCATGCTGAATAGAGAGGCAGGATCACCTTCCTCAGTGTGCTGGCAATGCCTGTGAGCCTGGGAGCCTCTGCCCCTCTGCAGGTAGATCCCACCTTTTCTTAGCAGTTCTTGTTCCTCAAAGTGGGTCTCAGCATGGTAGCATCCCTAGATCCATGCAGCCACTTCATCTGATATATTCCAGGTCTCCCCTGCCCAGAACAAATCTGTAGAGAGCTAATAAAAATATAATGATGAGCTATGTCTTCCTGACTTCCCAAAATTTTACAGCTTAGACATAAAAAATAGAAGCCAAGTCTGAATAATGGTCTTCCCTAGTGATAATCTCAATATTGGGATATGAATATGAATTTTTTGAAGTTTAGGTAGAGCACATATGGCAGCTGGCTCTCAAGGCAAAGTTATGGTCTTCAGCCCTCAGGAAAGCCATCTGTAAACTTCTAGGGTTGAAAAATTGAAAATGTTTCCTGGCTAATGGAAAGATTGAGAGAGGAGGGGAGAGGATTTGATTTCAATAGGTGTCTATCTTACCCCTGGTGAGGGTTCCCTGTACCACTAAACATATTTCTCTTTGTTGACACCTCTTTTAGTCAGATTCTCAGGCTTGTCTTTTGACAGGCAACAGTGAAGTTGTTATTTTTATCAAAAGGAACATGGAGAATGATCCAAAGAGAACAAGGAGTAAGCAGTAAATAGTGTCTTCAGTCACAGTTATTCACACCTTTCCACAGAGAATTTTTGATGTCACTTCTCAGAAAGGGCTTGACTCTGGAAATTGCTCTTCCCTGTGCTGGCCAAGATTAGAGTATCTGTTATTCCAATCCTAAATTAATGCAATTTAAGAAAAAGTATATGCTGAGTTAACTTTAAAAAGCCCCCAAATGAAAACAGCTTAACCTTATAAGCCAAAAGCATGATGTTAAAATTATACCTGCAACTTCCATCTGGATATCAGAGGTAATTTTGTTTTTTGATGGCAGGAACCATTGCCCCCTGAGGAGCTGTATTTTCCTATGTTTCAAGAAGAGAATGTAAAATCTAATGACTGTCAAGACTTCGGTGTATTTTCTTACCCTTTTTGATAGTGAGATCCTGATGTTATAAGTACTGCAAAAGTCATGCTGCAAAATGATTGCCATGTCTTTGTGTTATGATGTTTTTACTTTATTGCCTTTTTGCTATTTGCTCACAGGGGATGAATACACCAAGACAAGATGAAAGCACTGAAAAAAAAGTGCAGCTGAAGCTGACAGATGACAGCTCAGTGCAGTGGCTTCCCTGGATGAGAAAGATGTATGCTTTTTCTTCTTGTGAGATCATTTGCAACTGTGATATACTGTAAGGATTAGTTAGGTTTAAATATTAGGTGTCCAGCATCCTAATGGATCATCCTGGTAATGTCTCCCACAAAGGGATATGTTGGCATTTGTGAATATTAAGTGGAACTTTAATCCTCTGTTCTCTTCTGGAAGGACCTCTGAATGTCCTTGGTGAACTTCATTTAGGTTAATGAATTTACACTTTCTTGTCTTTAGTAGCTAAAAATACTTCTTTAATGTCAATACACTTTACTTAGGAGTTGTAATTTGCCTTACCCAAACATCATCCTGTTTTGGAAAAAAAAATCAAATCTCAAGAGAATCTTGGTTGGCAGGATACCAACAGAGTTTAGGTGTTGAGGTTCAAAATTATGAACCTGGCAGTTGTATCCTGAGTATGTTTGAGATCCACAGTCACTTAGATTTTCACCTTCGAAGTTGCTGAGAAACTTCTTGATTTTGCTTAGATGGACTTCAGCCTGCACAACATGAGACTGAGGATTTTTTAGGTAAGGGTATGTGATAAATAAATATGTTTCTTTTTAGGGGAAAATAATTTTCTATGATCCAATTATTATATTATAATTTATGTGTTTTCTTCCTTCTTGTTATTCTTTGAATCTTGAATTTTCTCCTGTTGCTCAGACCAGTTTGGTAGGAATAAAGTTTGCTTTCCAGAGGTTTTCGTAGGGTAAAGGAAGGTTTTCAACCCAAGTCTGTCATAATCCAGAATTCAAAATATCATAGAATGCTGAGTTATAAGGGACCCATCACGATCACTGAGCCCAGCTCCTGGCTCTGCACAGGATACCCCAAGAGTCACACCACGTGCCTGAGAGTGTTATTCAGATGCCTCTTGAACTCTGTCAGGCTTAGTGCTGTGACCACTTCTTTGGGAATCCTCTTCCAGTGCTCAATCACCATTTGAGTGAAAAATCTTTTCCTCATATCCAACCTAAACCTCCCCTGACTCAGCTTCAGGCCGTTTGGTCATGAAAGGGAAGAGATTGGTATCTGCTCCTCTGCTTCCCCTCACGAGGAAATTCTAGACTGCAATGAGGGGTCCCCTCAGTCTCCTCTTCTCCAGGCTCAACAGACCAAGAGACCTCAGCTGCTCCTCATACAGCTTCACCCAAGGCCCTTCACCATCCTCATGGCTCTCCTCTGGACACTCCCTAATACTTTAATATCTTTCTTATATTGTGGCACCCAAAACACAGTCTCAAGCTGCATCAAGGGAAATACAAGTTGGATATTAGGAAGAAGTTATTTACAAAAAGGGTGATAAAATGTTGGAATGGTCTGCCCGGGGAGGTGGTGGAGTCACCATCTCTGGATGTGTTTGAAAAAAGACTGGATATGGCACTTGGTGCCATGATCTAGTTGAGGTGTTAGGGCATGGGTTGGACTTGATGATCTTGAAGGTCACTCCCAACCTGGACGTTCTGTGAATTCTGTGAATTCTGTCAAAACTGCCCCCAGCACTCGAGGTGAGGCCGCCCCAGCTCAGAGCAGAGCAGGACAATCCCCTCCCTTGCCTGGCTGGTGATGCTGTGCCTGATGCACCCCAGGACAGGGTTGGCCCTCCTGGCTGCCAGGGCTCTGCTGGCTCATGTCCAACTTGCCGTCAATCAGGACCCCCAGTCCCCTTTCTGCAGTGCTGCTCTCCAGCCCCTCATTCACCAGTCTGTACCCACAACCAGGGTTGCCTCATCCCAGGTGAATAATCCAGCACTTGCCAGATACAGTTGGTGATTGCCCAGACCTCTAATTTGTCAAGGTCTCTCTGCAGGGCCTCCCTGCCTTCAAGGGAGTTGACAGCTTCTCCCAGTTTATCATCATTGGCAAACTTACTTAGTATTCCTTGGAGTTGTGCATCCAGGTTGCAAAGGAAGATGTAGAAGAGCACAGGGGCTAGGATGGAGCCCTGCAGGATCCCACTGGTCACCAGATGCCAGCCTGACATCACCCTCTTCACTACAACCCTCTGTGCCTGACCCGTGAGCCAGTTGCTCACCCATCTTGTGCTGGATGTTTTGTCCAGAAGGATAGTGTGGCAGACAGTATCAAGAGCTTCTCTGAAATCCAAAAAGACTACATCTACTGGCTTTCCTAGACCAGCTGGGTGATTTACCCTTTGAGATCAGGTTTGACAAGCAGGACTTCCCCCTCATGAAGCAGCGCTGGCTGTGGCTAATGACTGCAATGAATTGCTAGCTGTTGTCTAAAATCAGTCTCTTTCAGCCTTATTTTTGAAGACAAAACTGTCCTTTTCCAGCACAGCTGGGAGAAGGATCAAGTGGAGGATGCTACCCATTGTTACCTCTGAGTCACTGAGAAGGGCAGGATGTCACAGCTTTGTCCTTGCATTTTCATGTTGTCTAACATTCTGTCACATCCTGGGCAGGCAGATTGGTGGATGTCATTCAGAAGTGCCTAAATCTGCTTGTTTTGTGCACAAGGGAAGAAGAACCAATGAGCTCTGAGTTCTCTGTTTGAAAGCTGGACCACCTGGTCAGCTAAAGACACAGAAGTCAATGCTATGGTAGTTAAGTCAGTGTTTTAGCATGCTATGTATGCTTGACTCTTGTCTCTAAAACAGAATTTTTGAATTCGGGTAAGTCCTAAAGACAGTATTTTAAATTTAAATCTTAATCAAGGAGTTATGATCTCTTTTTCTTAGGATCACTGAAAAAATGAACATGTTTTCCTGAGTTTTGTGAGGAACTGTTATGTGTACTTTTCCGATAATTATTGATTTTTGAACTCTTCAATAATAATTTGCCCTCAGAATAATTCTAATATAAGAAATTGTTGGTAATATAAAAGGATTTTATATATTTGTTAACACATAAAAACATTTGTTTTTGATATCCTCAGAGATGTGTTTGATGTTAATATAAAATATTAAAATAAACTTACTTGAAGAAGCTTCTGCCATTCAGAAAATCTAAAGAAATAACTGTGTTTCAGAGTGTTCCACTGGATAACTGTGCATACAGTATGAAGTTGGCAGAAGATTTCAAAGGCCTAATAGAAATTATATTAAATATACTGTAAATTACTATGAAGGCAAGCAGAGAAGAGATGAATTTCTCAGCTCAGCTTATGAACCTCAAATCCTAGAAAAATATTTTCTAAGAAATGTGGTGTTTCTCAGCAAAGAATAAATGTTATATTCTAGGAAGTTTTTTTGCTATTATTCTTTTTCTATTTTCAGGCCAAGTTGAATAAAATGTATTAAATGGGAACAGAGAAAACTATTGATGCGCCCTTTAAATATCCTGTTTTCCCCCTCATGAAAGCAAAAGCCAGAGCTGAGGCACCACTGAAATGAGCCAAAATAAAAATTCAGTGCACCTCCTCTCAGCCTTTATCTCTCTGTTCTTCCACATGCAGAGGAAGCCCACTTTACCACCATATCTGCAGTAATTTGTGGGGAGATAATTTTAGAGGCTCATATAAATCACGAAAGCAGTGTCCTCGCAAGCAGTGCTTGCAAAAGGCACCGTTAACGCACCCAACTGAGAGCAATTACCTACAGGCATGCCATGGACTTTGTTTTTTCAAACCTTTCCACAGTAAGTGATACTGTGAAGTGAATTAATCTCTCTTTTGTCTTCCCAGTAAGTATCAATTAGTGTAAAATAAGGTCCTCTGTCTTCCAGCTCATAATGGTTGCTTCTTGCCTGATTTGTCTGCTCTGACAATTGATACTCAAAATGCTCTTGAAGCCTTTGTGTGCATTCTTGCTGTGTGCAGCATGCCTTGCTTCTTTCAGAATGGAAGGCTGCCTGTTTTTGTAAGACAGCACCACACTTTAAAGCTTGCACATAACAGATGTAGACCAGAAGACATAAGTAGGGCTAGAGGCTAAGCAAAGATAGACAAGAGGAAAGGAAAAGACACACTGTAAAACTTGAATTCCATGATGTCAAACTGGCTTCTCATAACACCAGGTGCAGTCCTAGAAATCCCTGCAAATAGTGACGGAGGCTGAACCTCATTTTGTGTTGTTGAGTTGTAGGAGCAATCACCTTGAGATGCAACACAGTATGAGTTCATCAAGTTCAAGTCATCAGTTAGCCACAAAAGGCCAGTTTGACCAAAATGTTTAGATATCTGAACACGGTATCACAAGTCCTTTCCGAAATGTAAAGTTCCATACTTCTATTTGGCTGCCATTTGTCACTAGATGCTAAATATTTTGCATTTACAGTGTACACTGGAACAGGAATTGGTATTAAAGTTCACCTCAGGAAGCAAAGTGTCTTAGTTGCTGAACTGAGAATTATCATTGTCCCTTTGCTCTAGCTAAGTAAATCTTTAATTATCCACTACTAAATGGAGCAGCTTCCAAAAAGAGAGATTTTTCACGTCCTCTTTTCTCCCAGTCTCCCCTGATCTGTCATCTTCTGCTTAAGCACTCTGCTAAAAATTGTGCTTAGGTCCTTTTTATCTCATGAGAGATGAGAGCTCAGGCCTTCCATCTTCTTTGCAGGGTGTCTTGTTCCTGAGGTGCAGATTAGCACATATGAGAGAGAAGGCATAGCAGCTGCAGTGATTTATGAAATGACATGGAGATGGTCACCCAGAAGTGGAAGGAGTTGTGTCTATGACTTCAAATAGAGGGAGGCATCTCCTTCGAGTAAGGGAACTTATGTCCAAAGGATAAATTCTGATTTTGGTGCTCAAATTTACTTTAACACTTGCAAATACTTACTTTAAAGAAACCTTGGGGTTTGAACTCAACCCACACAGTGCTCTATAGATGACTGTTGCAAGATGATGACATTGTCTAAATAGAGTATCTTAAGCAGAATGCTGGTGTAATCTCAGTTTAGATTTATGACAGAAAGCAGAGCACTTCTCTTTCTGAAGTTGTTTACTTGCATTCGTCCTTGTCATACCTTTGACAAATATTTGAGTTTGCATCTTACAAGAATTGCATCTATATAAAACACAAAAGAAAGGCACTTATACTTCTCCACTTATTTTTTCCTAAGTGTCCTGGTTTTAGCTGGGATAGAATTAATTTTCTTCTTAGTAGCTGGCACAGTCTTGTGTTTTGGATTTAATACAAGGATACTGTTGATAAACACACTGATGTTTTGTTTGTTGCTAAATAGTGCTTATCCTAAGTCAGAGACTTCTCACTGTCCCATGCTCTGACAGTGAGGGGATGCACAAGAACCAGGGAGGGAGCATGGCCAGGACAGCTGAACCAAAATGGGCTAAATGGATATTCCATACCATAGAACATCATGTCCTCTATGAACCGGGAGGAGTTGTCTGGGATAATCACTGCTTGGTGGTGGGGTGAGCATTGATCAGTGAGTGGTGAGCACTTGTATTGTTCATCACTTCATTTTCCTGTGTTGTGTTCCTCTCTCTCTTTCTCCTTTTTTATTATTACTATTGCTATTGCTATTGTTCAGTTTGTTTCAATTATTAAACTGTTCTTATCTTGACCCAGAAGTTTATACTTTTTTCCAATTCTCTCCATTCTGGCAGGGGTAGGGAGTGAGTGGCTCTGTGGTACTTAGTTGCCAGCTGGGGTTAAATCTTGACACTCAGAAAGCAGAACTCTCTTGGGATGATGCTTTTTTCATCTGTGGCTTGCCAGTTCGTGGACTAAGAAGAGAATGAACTATTGTAGCCTTGTTCCCACACTAATCCATTTTGAACAATGAACCTGGTGAGGGGAGACATGGAAGGAAGGCAAAGAGTTTTCCAGGCTAATTTTTCTTGGAGAAGTATACCTCCTCAGTTTATTTCTTTGCAGCAAGTGCAAGAGACAACATATGAACAGGTAACCTTTCTTGGTGCCACATGGCATAGGATTTCACTGGAACATGGTGATGGGTTATTGCATTCTGAGTGCAGTGTTTGTGTTGTGAGTATGTGCAAGCATGCAGAGACTGCTCAGTGAGTTATTAAGCCTCTTTATCAAATGCATAACAGAATCAGCAAGCTACACAAATTAGATGTCTGAGTCATAGTTTTCACATTTGCATAGGAGGGATAATAGTACTACTTATGACAGGATGAAAGGTCACAAGTATGTCCCATATTTAACTATGTATTTTTAAGCAACATAAAATCTAAAATTTGAAATCAACTTTTATTTCTTATATTTCTGATTTATATTCTCTCTTCCTTCCTTTTCCATTTTCTTTTTAGTTGCAAATAGTCTGCAGTTACTAAAAAGAGAACATAGATGATTCATTTTCAAATAACCACAATAGGAGAAAGAAATCAACTTGAAGTGAAGCTTTCACACTTATCTGTATAATAAGCACTTCCAGTTTCTCATCAATTAGTGATTGCAAAAACTAATTTGCAGTAGGATATGACATATAGGAAAATGGCCTTTAATTTGTCACTAAGATTCTGAATGCTAACAGCCACTGACAATAGACAGGTGTCCTGTTGGGGTACACTGACATTTGAAGCGATGGAAAAAAATAGTCCTTTCACCCCTCACTCCATTAGATTGTGGAAATTATTGTTTATTGAAATTTCTGTAATTTCAAACTAGTTTAGAATATATCTTCTCTCTTTGATTTCTCCCTTCTATGAAATGTCTGTAGTCTATTAGGTTAAGATCTCTTGTAACCTCTGATGTGTGACTTTGTTTTCTTTGCCTGCAAGAATAAACAGAGTGAAAAAACATGTGCATTTTCTGCCTGAGGTAAATGGGAGCACATATGGGGAATACAATGGAAAGTTGCATGATAGATGACTGTAAACATGGATATTGTAGTTGCATAATTATCTTTTAATGTTTTACGTATTTGAAATGCTTGAAATGATAGACTAGTAGTATCCATGGTAGCCTTATTTTTGCCTGGTTTGGATATGCCACCCTTAGCATCACATTCAAAACTTCCTTTTCTGGATGCCACTATCTTTTTGTACCATAAATCATTTAGTCATAAAGAAAACAGTGGGAATAATTAGTCTTTGATATTACTGGAGTAAGTAAGGTATAATTCTGCTGAAATCAGTGGAGCTTCACAGGGCGACAGGAACTTGTGGAAAGACTTGTTGGGTATTGTTACCCAGGGGAACAGAATCTGTCTGCTCTGTCGATTTACTTAGAATGCAAATTCTGGGAGGTGGGAAAGATTTTCCTTTTGCTGTAAGTAAATGTGTAGAACACCAGGAAAAAGAGTCATGGCAAAGGAGATCACATGGAAAATAAGGAGGTAATTGGTGACAGCCAACATGGCTTCACTAAAGGCAAATCATGCCTGACAAATTTGGTGGCCTTCTACTGTGGAGTTACAGCAGAGGTAGAAGAGAAAGCCCCAACTGACATCATCTCTGTGGACTTGTGCAAAGCATTTGACGTTATCCCATGACATCCTTGTCTCTAAACTGGAGACACATTTGATAGATCAAGCATTTGTTGGGTAAAAAATTGGCTGGATGGTCGCAGCCAGGGAATTGCAGTCCATGTCTCAATGTTCAAGTGGAAAGCAGTGACACATGGGGCTGGTATTGGAACCAGCACTTTGTCAACAATATGGACAGTGAGATCAAATGCACTCTCTGCAAGTTTGCCAATGACATGGAACTATGTGGTGCAGTCGACACACTGGAGGGAAGGGATGGCATCTGGAGACATCTTGACAGGTTTGAGAGGTGAGTCTGTGCAATCTTCATGAAGTTCAGCAAGAGAAGTGTAAGGTCCTGCACCTGGGTCGGGGAAATCCCAGGCAAAGTACAGATGGTGTAGAAAGGATCAAGGCTAGCCCTGGGCACAAGGACTCAGGGATGTTTGTGAGCAAAAAACTCAACATGCACTTGCAGCCCAGAAAGCCAACCATGTCCTGCACTGCTTCTAAAGCAGCGTGGCCAGCAGGGTGAGGGAGGTGATTCTCCCCTTCTATTCTGCTCTTGTGTGACAGTGTCCACCTGGAGTGCTGTATCCAGCTCTGGGGCCCTCAACACAAGAAAGACCTTGACTTCTTAGAATTAGTCCAGAGGAGGACCATGAAGATGACCAGAGGGCTGGAATAGCTCTCCTATGAAGAAAGGCTGAGAGAATTTAGGTTGGTCAACCTAGAGAAAAGAAGGCTCGGGGACACCTCATAACAACCTTTCAGTACCTAAAGGGAACCTGTAAGAGAGCTGGAAAGGGACTTCGCACAAGAGCATGTTGTGATAGGACAAGGGGCAATGGACTTTAGCTGAAGGAGAGTTGGTTTATGCTAGATAGTAGGAAGAAATTCTTTACCATAAGGGT
>VZTR01017999.1:734980-744980 GCA_013400775.1 Chaetops frenatus | reverse complement strand
TGTGAAGATAGTGCTCCTTCAGCACTGAATTCATATACATGCTGAGTTTCCCAGAAACTCTGAAACTTTTTTCTGATCTTAGGCAAAATTTGCACAGAATGATTGAATATCTGAAGGTGGAAAGGATCCACAAGGATCGCCAAAGTCCAACTCCTCGTCCTGCACAGGACTACCCCAAGGGTCACACCATGAGAAGGAAAAGAAAAAGAAGACTCAATAGGCAGGGTTTTGCTGCTGACAGTTCAGTCCTCCCAAAGCTTTCAGGCCAAGGTTTTTTTGAGAACAGAATGGACCTAGTTCTGATACCTGAAGAAGGAATTGCCACATGGGACAAAATCTGAGAAGATTTCAATTCAGCTGAACATAGTGACACCCGCAATCTCCTCACTGGTACATAAGAGAAAAGTGCTCATAGCATGCCCCCACCCTTTATGAAATTTTAAACAATGAGCTAACAGTGTATTTCATATGTGTGATAGTATTTAAACAAACATAAGAAATGAATTGATGCTTTTCCTATGTGAAAGTAATTCCCTTGGAGATCAAAAAGCTCTCTGCACACTAACTGTATGTGGGTATTGACCACCAATAGCTTATTAGAGGGCTAGTTAGGCTTTCCATGGATATAATTTTTTGCCATGTTTTGGCAAAATAATTGTAAAAGGATAATGAAGTGCTAAATCCTAGGTAGGTGCAAAGAAATATGAAGTTTGTGACAAGCAGAATGTTGTAAATTCAACATTTACAGTTTGTTTAATATACCATAAATTAAAGAGCAAAAGAAGGCCATCTTATGTTTGATTTCTGTGGAACATTTGCACAGGTTTTTTTTATGGTTGTGAAATATTGAAAATGGGAAAAGGAGACTTCCACACCACGATAGCTAGCTGTTGTGCATGGCTGAGAGATAACATTGTATGGAGGTATATGTGTTATAGGAATGATAGGTTATGGCAAGGTCTGAGAAAGGAATGTGGCCATCTGAATTAAGACTTGGTTAGTGTTGGACATTGGCACTGACTAAAAGTTCATTTCAGCTACCCCCACTGACAGATGCTATTAAAAAAAACCAATTTGTATCCAGTTGCCATCCCTGAGCTGCTAGCAGATTTTTCTCAGCTGAGGCACTGTATTGGACAGTGTGACATTCCCATTTTACTGTAAAATAAAGGAATCCCTATGAGATCTCATTGAAGGTGCTCCTCCACCTGTCTGGATTGAGGAGTTTGATCTTGTGAGCAATTTCAGAGCATGCTGCCCAGGTTGCGGTGACGCTTTCTTTTTCCTCTCCCAAGTAGGTGTCCCCTTGCTAAGCAGAAGCTCCCTGGTTACAACATTTATGCAGAGTTCTGCCTGTCTTGACATCACTTTCGATTTCCCTCTGAAAAAAGGATCAGTATTTTCCTTCTCCAAAGACTGTACCTTTTTTCTTTTCCTGTTTAGTTGTTATTGTTGTTGTTGTTGTTGTTACAGTTGTGGCATTGCTCATAGGAGTTGAGACCAGCTGTGAAAAAAGGTGTGAAAAAAAAGATCTGATCTTTATCTACATGTTTCAGCTGTTCACTTGGGAGATAAATAGCATGGGACTCCTGTTTCATCACTTATGTCAAGCAGTCTTTGACTAGAGTAGACAAATGGTCTGTAAACCAGGGTGGGAACCTCGGTCTCCTCACTTTAATCTGAATGCTCAAACTACTAAACTGTGAAGCTACTCTTGCTAATATTTTATCTTGGCTGCCAGTTCATCATTAATATTCTTTTCCCAGAGATTACACTCACTAAGCAATTTGTAAACAACAGCAAATCAGATAAAAAGGCAAAAGCTGCCTTCCAGAGTAATAACAACAAACAATAAAAAAGACCCAGGCTTGCCAATACTATCTAGATAAGATCACTTTCAAAGTGAGAATTTCCACCATACAATAGTTCTTTTATGGAGGTGTTCTGAGAGGAACATAATTACTACCCAAGTAACTGTAGACAAGCTGATACCTGTGATACATCAAAGGGAATCAAAACTTCAGCTTCGCTGAAATGAGATATTATTACATACAGTATTGTACTTTCTAAGGAAAAAAATTAATTTGTTAACCTTACTCCAGATTAACTATATGTTGACTGTGGAAAATATGTTAATACTGTTGGGATGATGAAGTGCTTTCTCTTAACTTTTGGTCTAAGCACCTCACAAAGATCTATATTTAATACACTGTGCAAACATAAGGAAGCAATAGTTGCTAAGAATTGAAAGCCAAAGGTAAATAGACTGATTAGGGTCTGTAAAGTGTGAGAGGTGAATACATAGGGAAATAAATTTACATCACAGAATTGTAAGGCTGGAAGGAGTCTTGGGAACATAGTTCTTCCTCAGTCCTAAGACAGAGCTAAATATGCAAAGTACATTTTTGGCAAATGTTTATATATCTCCTCAAACATTTTCCAAGAGCAGTAAAGGGATTGAACTGCTAAATAGTGTCAGGTTTGGAGCCTGACCAAACTTGATGAGATCTGTGAAATGGATCTGTGGTATAACAGCAAGTACTAAGAAGAAACTGGACTGATTTCTAGAAAAAAGTGTGTATCTGCTCTATATTCTTAGAAGGAGCCAGGAATATATTCTGCCAGGAATAATATTTCATTTTATCCTAGTTCACACAGGGCAAAACTCTACCTAACTGTAAATTCATTTGCAGAGTAGGTTTAAGCAAAATGTTGCAGTGTAAATCAGCAGGGAACACACCTGAGTTCAGTGTCCTTAGCTGTTCCTGCCCTTTGACAGGAATATAGAGGTGAAAACAGACAGAGAAACACAGACTAGCAGAGAGACAGGGACAGGATGGAGCCACTGTCTAGGGCAGACAAGCTTCTTGTGTGGGGGATTGAATAAAAGCATGAGTGTGAATGCAGCTTCCCCAGTCCCCAAAAACTCTGTTCCCCTCCCTCACCAGTGGCCAGCCTGTCCTTCCAGGAGCCTGGCATGGGCAAAGGAGGTATCCAGCCTATGACCATTGGTTGCTGCCCTGTTGCTTTAGGACACTCCTCACATCACCTCTGCTGACCCATTGCTTTCTACTTGTAAGCAATGACCATCAGAGTTGGAAGAGTGTCCCCACCTAGCTGACCCAGGAAAGCATGTCCTGATGGTTTGGTGCCCCCAAAAAGCCCCCTACACCTTTTTCTTTTCTCCATGGGCCATATGAAGTCCTTATGGCATTTGACTGTTTCTCAAGTGCTTCCAAAATAATGTTAGATTCAATCTTCTAGAAATTATGCCCCCTCATTTGTCCCCTTCATCCCTGGAAATGTGACTTTCAAAATGTGAGGAAAACCTGCATGGCTCTGTTAGGGCAGAAATCTGGGACTTTTTAGCAGATGTCTAATCAGACAAGATGCCAGTCGTTGTTCAACATAAACTGTAATCCAGATTTCCTGACATATGACACCTCCAAATTAGATATTGTCTTATATTTCTCAGGGGTGAAATAAAGAAGTTTTCAGAATAAAACTGTCAAAAAATGTTATCAGTAACAAAAATGAAAAGTCTTGAGTGTATGCAAGACATAAAAATTCGTGAATGCAGATAAAAGTACAGTTTTTATGCAATGACAGTCCTATATCAAGAAACTAGAACAGATTAGTGATAAACATACAGAAAACATCAGGTTCCTTGGTATTAAGACAACATTAGTTTTCTCTTGCATAAACAATCAGAACTGAAGAAAATAAAATATTAAAGAAAGACTGGTAAATTTTGAAAATCATGTAATATAATATTTTGTGTAGATTTACTTTGTAGTATTCAATTTCTCTTTACAAAGTCATACCTCAGTTTGTATCAAATTCTATCACCAAATAAGAATACTTTGAATAGGTTCACACTTTTTTGGTTCATACACAGGCAAAAAATTTAAGCAGAGCTCAAGTTGGAAACAGATTTAAACAGTGCTAGTACTAATATATTTAAATATATTTACAGGCTCTTGTAATTAACTTGTCTGAAACCAGAAATAAAAAATAGAGAGAATGTATTATTAGATAAGTGAATCTAGAAACTATAAGGTATTAAAAAAAGTGCTTGGGTGAGCTCAGAATTGTAATATCCCCTCTTAAAACCCTTCCAAATCCTCACCTGGTTTAAAGGCTGCGATCCTGTTCACCAAGTACTTCAGAGGTTGCCTTCGATTTTTCTTCATTCATCACTGATGAAATTACCTTCTTTGGAAGAAACCCTCACTTTCCTCATAGTGACATTGCACAAAACCTACAGGACTGCATTTGGGTAACTTAAATGTTTGTTGATCTAAATTAATTTATACTAAACTAATTTTTAAATCTCATGCTGTTTTATCTCCCACTCCTTGATGGTCTTGCTATAAGAGAAGACAAGGATGTTGGTAGGGATTTGGGAAAGACGATGGGAAAAGATGAGGTTTGTAGCCCCAACTTATTTTGTGAACTCATTCTCCCAGTTTGAAAAGAAAGGTTGTCTGTTCTGTGTTCAAAGCAGGAAGGATGAGAACTGTCAGTTGCAATGGAAAGCAGAGGTGTTTATACCCTGTTGTGGGGTGCCAGAGAAAAGAACTGCATCATGTTTGCTTTAAACAAGTTTGCTTGGTTGCAGGGGTGCTGCAGCCATGGCAGCAGCTCAGGATAACTACTGTGATGTTTTCTTGTTATCTCTGGCCTGGGAAGACAGCCTTGGGTCCTGCCAGTGATCTTCCCAGCAACATTCCCACAGCAGCACCTGAAGTTGACTGAGAATCCAGAGGGGCTTTCACATTTTTGTACTGCAGTGGTATGATAGCTGGTAGCCCTTGAAAATAATTTACATGGCAGAAAGGACTGATGAGAGACATGCTGCTGTTTTCTGTTTGAAGTTTCCTGTGGAGATAGTATTTAGGAACTTAATGTAGGCCTTTCTAAGTGTTGTCTTCTGTCAATGCTTCTTCTTACCTCCAGTACTTCTTATTCCGTTGTAATCCCAAAGCCCGCTGAAGTCCCTTGCAAGATTCCACTGGCCTACGTGGGTTTAGGGCCATATTCTAACATATAATTTATCTGCAACTGCACTAGAAATGGTCAAACATGAGCATAAGCTATGCCACGTCTCAAGCTGAGCCACTTTTCATTCAAATAAAATGTTTCGAAAATGTTTTGAAAATGACAACATTTTAAAAAATTAATCTGGATGCATTTGACATTCTCAATGAATTTAGCACAGCTAATGGCAATTCTGAGAGTCTCTTGTGCTCTTTATCTTGTACCCTCATGAGCTGTTTGGGCCAATGTTGGGCTCTTTGCAAAAATTGGTTCATTGGGAGCTACAAAGTTGGTAGAGTTGGATCCCCAGCTGTCACAGCTCGGCATCTTCTGGCAATAGCTGTTGAGAATGACAGCCTTATGACAACTGTTAAGGCAGTAGCTATGAGAAACCAACTAATGTTGTTGTCAAGTCAACCAGTAAGATCACTATTGCTAGTTACAGATCGCAGTCCCTACACTGATTTTGGAGTGTAAGGAACAACACTTCTAGGGTTAAAAATGCTTCAAACAGGTATATGGGTCAGAGGCTGATCTACTTTAGTTCCTTGGCCTCTCAGAAGGAAGCACTGAAAAACACTCAAATTTTCAATGTGGCACTGGAAAATATGCTCATTGAAAAGGCAGATTCATCAAAGTGCAGGAAGGCAGTGGTTGCTGAGAGATAAATTCATTGTTTCAGAAGATCCTGACTACCCCTCTGAATATGTGATTCTAACTACATGGGGTTTTAGACTGTGGAAAGCGGGGGACCAGCCAAATGGTGAAGAGCAGTAACAGATCAATTTTTAACAATGAAGTTCCATAAATATTCTTCTTTTTGGCAATAAAAAACTGTCTGTGCTTAAGGTGGCTGTCTAGAAAATTGAGTATTTTAAAGAACATTGTTGTTGCATGATCAAGGAGAGCTGTCAAAACCGCTTGGCAAAATACCACACACAGTAATTAATGCCAGAGATATTTATGTGTTATTCCTATGGAGAAAAAAAAAGTCATGCTGAGTATATTTGAGAGTCTAGCACACAGTTGCTGCACAAGTTTTGTGAGGCAGAAGGGCTGGAATGTAAACAGCTCATAAACTGGGCTCTGAAATTGTATTTCCCTGTCATTAAGAAAAGAATAAATGTGCCTCTCATTTTTGGGCGATCAGATCCACTCTAAAACAAAGCTCTTTTAAAGAATTTTATGAGTTTCTGGGTCTTATTTCTAGTATGGCCAATCATCCCCATTGCCCTCAAACTTCACCACCTCAGTCCTGGCTGGGATTTACCGTCACACATTTTTTTCCTAGAAAGCCATCTAATAAATGGAGGCAAAGAAGAATCTACAGATCAGGATTTCTTTTATCACTTTATCAACAACTTTCTGTATGCTGAATCAGAATTTCTCCCAAGATTCCTACCTGTTTGTGTATGATTTTTCTGTAACCTACTACCTTCTTCTTCCTTCTGGCTTTGCCCTCTAGCTTAAGAAACACTCAAATTGAGCCCCAGATGTCTAGTCAGGCTCATGGTAAGGATTGAGCAGCAGGATGAGCTGCAAGTCTCCTGGAAGGAGCTGCATAGTGAGCCAGTCAAGAGTTTCTTAGCGATGGGAGGGTGATGTCAGTGTTTAGACCCATCTCAAGATGATGCCAGCAGCTCCCAGACTGTTTTGGACATGGAGCAGCAGGGTGAGAAGGGACACTTCAGTTTCCTCCTTTGCCATTTAGCTCCCTGTCTCCTTTGTTTTGCTTGAAAAAGCAATCCCAAAGGAGCGACAGAGGTGATAGCTATGGCCTTATATCCCTGTTGTCTCCTTTGCCTAAGGAGTGAGACTTCCAGACAACAAATTTCGTTCCAAAGTGTTTTTCCTCCTGTAAACATCAGAGAGGAGGAGAGGAAAAGTAGTTGCACCTCTTGATTTTCTCACCCGACTTGTAAATACCGGTTTAATGTTTGCTTACTTGAACAGTTTGCCAAGAAAAAATCGGCGCCTGACAGCCAGGCTGAGGCGCGAGTGTCTCTGAGCGCTGCGGGGGCGGAGGTCCCGCTGGTTCCTGCCCAGGCAGGATGAGGGCAGAGCCGGCCCGGGCAGGGCAGCCCCGCGGGGCTCCCGGGCCCCCAGGTGCCATTCCAGCCCCACTGTTTTGGACCAGACCCCAGGTGCCATTCCAGACCCAACAGGTGTCAATCGCCGCCCGGCTCCGCTCCCCCGCCTGCACCTGCACGGAGGGCTCTGCCTGCCGAAATCCTCCACCTCCAGCAAAGCCGAAAATGCAGCTTCCTCTGCACAAGCTGCCGCCTTTCAGGTTTCAGAAAATTTCCTGAACCTGATACCGTTCTCTGCTCCATGCCCGGAATCTGAAGTAGAAGTAAGCAGCTGTAAACTGTGGTGAAAGCTATGATATTGTCACAGAGACATTTACCTGGAGTCACACCGATGTCCTCAGGCCTTTCTAGGTTTTAGTCTAATGCAGGATTTGCCCGTCTTGTTCTGTTTTCATTGCCATATTTGTTCCTGAGGTATGAAAAAATAAATAATCTCAGAAAACCAAAGTGTGTGTGTGTGTGGAGAACAGTGCTGTTAGTGAAGCTAAGAGTTCATGCATTGCCATGGAAACATTCACATCCTAGCAACAGCTTATTGATAGCAAGATGACATGGAAAGACGAGAGCTAATGTCTTTGACTCATGGGAAAACAAGCTATCCTGCATTTCTACTTCTCTGTCTCCTTTTATTTCCAAGACTGTATAGGGGTTTAACATAAAAATTCCTAATGGACATTTCTTTCCATAATTGTTTGTGGGTTTGTGTTGAAACATTACTTGCCAAGAAAAGTTTGTACAGTTGAATTATTTTAGTTAGCTATCCAACAACAACAACAACAAAAAAAAAAAGCAACAAAGAAACACAAAGACATTAAATTATTAATTTTTCCTTTGGAAATATAGCAAGATGTTTTTGGGTTAACTGAGAATATATAGGAGGTCAATTAGATGTTTTCTGTCCATCTCTGCATTTCCCAGAATATTTGCTATGGCTGAAATCACTAAGATGTCATCTAGTGGGGTGCAGAGTGGAATCATTTGTGGTACGGTCTGCATTCCTTTTGATGCCCAGGGAATCCATGTGCTGGGAAGTACTGAAAGTCTTTATCTGTGTGCCTTTGGGTTTGGGTGGGCAGAGCAGCACTCAGGTGCACTTCCTTTATTTTCCTGATACACTGTGGTACAAGAAGCTTCACCTCAGGGAAGACAGAGTACCTCAGCAGCCACTGTGTGTGGAAGGACATATCTTTGAGAGCAAGGATCAGACTGCTGTTAGCACTATTACTGTTGCTCTTAAGTACTATGGCATTGTGGAGTCCCAGCTGTAAAACAGGATTTAAATGTGACTTGCTCCACACAGACACGGGAGGTATTTTTACCTAGGAACTTAACAATTAGTTTGTTTGCTGATGTGATTGTTCGTTGCTAAGTTATTCATTGCTAAGAAGAAAACCCAACAATTCCTTTGTTATCCTTTGTTATAAATTGTGTGTGTGTGTGTGTGGTGGGTATATGGTTGTTGGAAATGTTTCTATCAAAGAAGGCATTCCAGTAACCATCTTGGAAAATCAAGAAATGTAGGATGTTGTTTTGTACATAGTATTAATAAAGTGTAAACATTTGTTTAAGAGCTCTGCTGAACTGGATCTGTATAAAGGACTCCCTGAACATTACATTTATTTTGAGAATAAAAGTGAATCATAATACTTTCACAGCTAATAAAAAACACTTTTCACAAATGTGACCCTTTACCGTACAGGAATTAAAAGTGGAGCTAATGAAATATCCCAAGAGAAATTAGTGATGTTTACAAACCTTGAGTTTATAAACCCTACTTATTTACCTACCAAACTTGATTTAAAAAAAAAAAACAAAAAAAACTTTTGTGCACTTTTTGCTCCTTCAGCAATATTTGCTCCTTGGAAAATCAAGGACTGCTTGGGTGATCAACAAGTCAGGCGGATGTTTTGATACTACCATTGCCTTAGGTTTACAATAACTGAGAAAGCTGGTGCTGTGGAGCCATTGTGGGAGCAGTTAGAAATGTGTGAAGGAGAGGAAGAATACAATAATGCCAGCAATATAACTGGGGATTTTCATGCTTGCTGCTTAGGTGCAGGATTTCCTGAGAGAGAGAGAGAAGCAGCATTTAGAAAAGGATGATGATAATTAAAGCAGGGCATAGATGGACCCTATACTGTGGTCATTGTTTTCACCCTAATGGAAACAGCTCTTGATCTGACTTGATACCTCCTGTTCTGACCTGGAGTTCCTTCAGTGCCAATTGTGTTGCTGCACTTTCAGTACAAGATTTACATGAATTACAAGGCAGAGGACTCTGATCAACTCCTATCAGCTCCTTACTTGCTTCCCAATAGTAAGCCATAAATCAGGAGTAATCCTGGGAGCAGGAGCTAGACTTGCCAGGCTCTTCTCAATTGGCACTGACTTTTTCATGGTCTCTCTGGGGCCCCTAGATATCGTTTCAGCTCCAGGTTTGAGAAAGGTGGAAGACATAGAAGAGGGGATTGCCCTAAAGGACTACAGTGGAGGTTCTTGCATTTTTCTCACTGCTTGCAAAGTAACACGTGCTGTGAATGGGGGACTAGAGTCTGCCATGATTTTTACTTACTCATTCTGGTATTTGAAATTCTTTTTTCCATTCCCTGTTCTTTGATGAATTCTTCTTGGAGTTAGAGGCAAGGAAGGCCATGGTAAAGGCCTGTCAAGGTTAAGAGCAGGTGTGCATGTGTTTGTGTGAATCTCTGTAACACCATGTCATCAGGTAGCTTAGATGAAAACACATTTTCCCTCCACTGAACCCTTTAGAGTCTTTACATGTTTGAAAAGATATGAGTTTTGGAAAGGAGCAGGCAGGCAATAGCTGCAAGTTTTGTTTCTCTCTCTCCAAAAAAAAAAAAAAAAAAAAG
>VZTR01017999.1:695538-727491 GCA_013400775.1 Chaetops frenatus | reverse complement strand
TAATAGAGATTGATCACTCAATCTGTCCATGCCCTCAAATAAAACCAAGTGAATTTAACATGTTAGGTTACAGTCAAGAAGCTGAGTTGTTTATGTGGATAAAATATAGTTTCAGATTATCATGGGGAGCTATTTTATTTTACTCTTGCTTATTGTTGTTGTTATTTGTTTCTTCTCTATTAAATTGTATTTCTGACTTGGAGCCTCACTGGTTTTGCTTTCAAACCAGCACAGAAATGAAACTGCTTCTTACACTTTCTATCCATTAATATTTTGACTCAGGGAAAGCCTATTCCACATTCATGTTGCCTTTGAGAAAGTGACAATTTTAAAGCTCTGTGGAGCATTAAAAAGGATTAAAAAGCTTTATGGAGCCTTAAAATCTTCTTCCACCAACGCCTTGCCCATGCACATTACTTGTTAAAAATGCACAAATTGAATTAAGTGAAGACCTATTCTAACTTGAAGATCTGCATCAGGGGGACTTTATATTGGGAAATATTGGATCTGCTCACAGTGTCTAGAAGAGAAGAGATCAGTATGCATTTCAGTGCTGAACCATTTACTTCACCTAGTGAAATGAATCATAATTGGACAGATGAGTGGAAAACATGATAATGAAGTGCCTGATTTGATCACACTCTTTCTGTTGTGTATTTTGTCCTGCACACCATATACACACAAATAACAAGTTAGGAGGGGGTAATTATGACCTAGAGGGTCATGTTTTGTGGGCACAATGTGGAAAACTGTTTGATGCTAATGAGTAATGCAAATAATTTCCTACTTTGCCAGATAAATTTAGACACCTTTTAAATCCATGTTTGCATTCCTTGACAGGTATAGTACTGGACAACAATAAATAGTGCATGCATCAGTCACATTATTTTGACACGTGTGAGACAGATTAGGATATGGAGGGAAATTTTCTATGAATTAATATATTTGGTGCTCCATTGCATTCAAGGAATAGTTAGAAAGACCTTCCAGCTGTCTTAGAGTATGAATTAAAAGCCTAGTCTGAGAATTTCTGGAGTAGGTGACCCCCATAAATTCACTATTTTCAATGTCCAAGAGAAGTTGGAATGTACCACAGGCAAAGTAATAGTGGACTGTGTTACCTGTCTCTCTGCTTTTTAAAAATTTCATTACTTTACAAAAATTTTGTACTGAGCTGGTGGGCAAACCTTCTATTTGTTTGTTGATAGCTATGTCACTTGTCAAATCTTCCCTGATGAGTGTTTTCTCCAGTGCTTATCCTGTTGATTGTGTCTCTGACCTTTTGTCAGTGAAGAATATAATCTCTGACACTTGGGACACTTTCCTGTGTAGCTGTCATCAGCCTTACTAACTTGCCTCCTTTTTAAATTTGAAAATATATCCTTTTCCTTTGACTAAATTTGTGTCTGGGAAGGAAAGCACATGGATGAGATTCCTAGGTAGAATTTTGGGCTCAACTGAAGGCCACTGCTCTCCTTCATGCCCAAGGTATTTTGGCTGTGCATTTCCTTACACACCCACCTCTAGCCTGTTTCAGTGCAAAGTAAATTGTTTGGAAAGCACCAGCAAGGACTCTTGGTTGACAGAAGTCTTTCTTTTTCTCCACGTGATCCGAGGAGTTCTGGCAGAACCCTGGCATGCCCTTACTTGTTAGAAGCCATTGTATAGCTGTAGGAGCCATCCTGCTAACACAGATTTTCCCAAAAGGCTGTGAAAGGCATGTGGGAGGATAAAATTATATTGTCATTCTGACTGCAGATGAAATACAGATGCACAAGACTACTCTGTTTTGTATTGCTGGGAAAAGTGTTCAGGACTCAGGTGTGTAGAACAAATTGTTTCGGGGGAGTTGTGTGGCTTTTCCTTTGTTTGCTAGTGAAAGCCAGTACAGTTCCAACTCACATTATCAGGGGGTGGTTAAGGCCTTCATTGCACAAAGGAACAGCAGGTGTGTGGGAAGATGTTTAAAGAAGCAGCTCAGGCTGCCAGTGCCCAGTGTTATCAGCTGCCCCTGGTTTGTGCTTACAGCTTTTGCTGACCAGCTGTGACCAAGGGCAGAGCCAACACACAGCTACCCCATGCCAGAGTGCAACAAGAGCAGGAAAGCTCTAGTAATCATGCTGTAGCTTCAGACCCTTGTTTACCACAGGGCACTATGTGTGTGTGTGCCTAAGAGCACCTCTAAGACATCTGAATTTGGTCATTTCCAGAGAAAACAGATGCATTTAGTGTCATATGTACAGAAATTAAGTGAAGTTCTTATTTTTTAATGGAAGCTGGTTTAGACATTTAAATTAAATTTACATTCCATTTAAATCGTTGCTTCTGTTTTAAATTTTGTTTGGTTAAGCCTGTTTAAGAAGTCATATATAATGAAAATATTATTAAACTTTATTATGCCATGTCAGGACCTGAAGTCAAAACAATATTGGCCTCCACAGCTGTGGATAGATATTCTGCCTCCAAAAAATAATTCCTCATGTGGCTTGAAGAGTATTTGTGTCAGTGAAATTTGTTTTCATAGCTTTTGCATAAGCAGACCTTTTCAACAAGTGTTTGGAAAACAGTGTTTCAATCTGGAGGAGAAATAATAACATGTGCAAAGCAGTAAGATGTTTTAAAAACTGTATTAGCCTCACAGAAGCTGAAAGGAAAAGTGTGTTCTGCATTTATATATTTAAAAAAAAATTTCTGAGAGGAGTTAAAATTCAGTTAGCTGCAAAATAAAAAATAAAGCAGAAAAAACATACTGTTATCTTTTGCTCATGAGCCAGTTCCTAGAAAACTCATTGAACTCACTCTTATGTTATATTGTGAAGCAAAGAGATTAAAGCAAGAAATGCAAGGAAAGGCTGTCATTACAGATGAACTAGGTAAGTGTCTGTTTCTGTATTTTCCATTAGAGATGGTGGCTTTATCACCTCTCCATTCTACCCTTAAAATATAAACTATGTTTGGTGCAAGATTGTACATAATTTAAAATTGTCATGTTGAATACAGAACATTGTTCTTGTATTTATGTTTAAAGTTCCCTGCTTCTCCTTAATTTCTGGAATAGAGCTTCTGCATTCAACAATTTTTTTTTTTTAATTTTTCAACAATAACAGCTGGTAGAAAAAAGGATGTTATTGCTTTTCATAAACTTTTTCCCACTTCTAATATTTAAAATGTTTCAGGAATTAGTTTTATCTTTCTTTGGTGCTCTTTATAATACACCTAACACTTTCCTGGTTGAATATGCAAAACTAACCTGAACCTTTTCCTTTTCTGTCTCAGAGAAATACGTTTGTTTATTAGCATACCCAACTTTTTGAGATTGGAATCTTGAGAAAGAAAGCTTGGATTTGTGATGGACCCAATATTATTTTTAGAATAAACAGGGCAAGATAAACAAGGATTGACACCATCTATGCACTATGGTAAACTTCAAGTCTGGTATGTTGGTAGTGCAATTATATCCAGTTGACTTTCATTTCTCAAAAGCAGTTTCTTATCTGGGTTATGGCTATTTATTTTTTTTTCTTTATTTTTTTTTTTCCAGCTGTCTGGAGCCCTTCTAGCATTACCTGAGCTTGACACCACTGGCACCCCATGCAAGTCATGGTGCCACCCCTGGAGGATGCGATGTCTGACATACAAGCAATGTCTCATATAAAACCTCCTGGGAGGAAAGAACTTCCCTTACAGTTGTCCTGGCAGCAAGTGCACCTGGATTTGCATGGCACAAAACACAAATATACCCCATGGACCCCATTGCTTGGAGCTTATCCACACATCACACTCAGCTGTGTGAATCAAGCTGTGTGGGTTCCTGTCCCTCTGGGAGAGGGTGCAGCTGGAGAGGGTGCAGGATTATCTAGCTGGACTTTCTGTGAAAGAACATACACCTGCATTTTTCTTCCTTGTCTAACTTCCATTCTCATTTTCAACAATACAGCTAGTTACAGTTTAAGGGAATAAATGAAATTAAAAGTTTGGATGGAAGAGATATGTTTTTATGTGGTATAGTAGGAGAGGAAGTAATAGCATGCCAAACACCTCACAGAACAAATATATTTCTATTATCTTTTCCGAGTAATTTGAGGGGGAAGACAGCAAAGGGGATACCTCAGAGTTCTATTAAAGCTCTTGGATAAATATTACGAAACCTCTTATGTCCTGAAAGTGGGGAAGAATGAGAGGTTCTTAAACCACTGTGGATTTCTTGTTAGACTCTTGGCTTGTCCATGTGGGTGGCATGGATTTCTTTGGCACAAGGAAAGGAGAAATCCTAATGATTTAATGGATTAACCCATCCTACAGTAAGTCTGTGCTTAGAGCTGGTGGAGGAGAAGTGGAATTACCAGGCATCAGATATAAAGAGCATCCTGATGCAGTTTGCATGTGTAAGCCCAGTTTCCAGGAGTCTTCCTGCAGCGCGTAGTAAAGGGATTGCTGCAGGCAGAAAGAAATTGCATGTACGAGTTAATCACAGTTTGCATTACTGGGAAGACTAATGAATTCTCATATTTTGTGAAATGTTTTTTCTTCAAGTCTTCAGCTTCTCTGGAATCAGTAAGGTTTGTTATATCAGTTTAATTAACATGGAAATCTAAATATATCACTTGGGTTAGGAAATAATTATTAGGAGCAATTCTACATCATCACTTATGCATGAGTGCCCTGAAAGGAGGAGCAGAGGGGCTCTGAATCACAAGTGCCGATAATTGCTCTATCTACTTTGATATGAACTTTCTACAAGCACTCAGTTTCTGGAATTTTAAGTTGTCTTGTCTTAAAAATGAACATACCTAAGAGCATAATAGTAAAATTCAGCAAAAATTCCTAGTGGTGATGGACTGTATTGTTCTGGAAGAACACTTTGGGACTCAGACTGACATTGCCATTTTTTGCAGTTCTGTCCCTCAAATGTCTCTCAGCAAATCAATCATTTTCTTTAACAAAAATAAGTCTCAAACGGCAAGTCTCTCTCTACAGAGCCTATTAGATGAGTGAAAAAGTCATTCCAAATTGTGGCGATCCTGGTTTTATTAAGCTTTCAATTTTTATGATTTAAAAGTTTTCCTCTTCGGTTTTATGTGATTCTGAGGTAGACAGCTTAATGAAAATTATAAGATGACATTTGCAGAATATGATAAGCATACATTGCACATCTGCTGATGAAAGCTTTCTGCAAACACCATTAAACTAAACTCCAGCATGCAGTGCTCAGCAGAAGGGAGTGGAGAGCTTCCATCCCTGCTTCCCAGCTTTCGGGATAGAACAGCAAGGCTGTACAAAAGTAGGCAATAGCACTGCATGAGTCTCTATTCATGCCAAGTGGATTTGCTTGTTAGAGAGGATATTTGTGCTCTCACTATGGCTATTAAAAGGAAGGCCATAACCACTTGCATTTACAGAAATGCTAGTATTTTTTGCCAGAAAGACCAGAATGCTGTTTCCAGGGTCTGCTCCAAATTTCAGAGTAAAGGGTTCTCGGCTGCATGGCTGAAGTTTTGTGCTTTCACTTCCATGGTTTATCCATTGAATGACATCAGTAAGCTGAATGGGTATACAGGTTGTGCTTGCAGTCTTTCTCTGATCGATGAAGAGAGCTTGGGACTGCTTGGAGTCTGATTCATTGGCTACTTTGTTCATGGACTTCACTGGAAGCTGAGCTTACAGGACAGGTGTAGAACTTGGGATGTAAATCATTTATGGATCTGTTGGGCCAAGAGGCTGTGTATAAATGTAGGACCACTGCAGACTACTTAAAAAAAATTATAAATTGTTCTCAGTAGATCATTTCCAAATAATCTGTTTTGATGCTTGATGTTCATCACCTAAGCTGTGCTACTTGTTAGTACTAGTGAGAATCATGAAGTTTATTTTCATTGCTTGGCTTGTTCAAAGACAAACCTAACATGTAGACATCTTAGAGCTTGCTTTCCTTTAATACTCTGTAAGCTTTCCCTCATAGTCATTAATTGGGAAGTGACTGATTTTGCTAACAAATGTTTATCTGTAAAGTTAACAAAAAATCAACCCAAGCCGTACAGGTACAGGCAACATTTATCCAGTTTACAGACATAGGCAAACAGTAACCCCCCTACTCCACTGTTAATTATATCTTTATCTGCAATATCACTCAGCAGTGTAGCATACTGAAATCACTTTTAAATCTTTCCTTTCAGCAATTCTTGAACATGAAATGAGATGAAAGACCTTTCAGAGTAAACAAGAAAGGAATGAAAAACTGTGACTAATCAGAAGGATTGAAATGGCCCTTTATTAAAAAACAGTACGGAAGAGGTGTTTTAATTGTCAATTGTAAATGGACATGCTGACTGTCAAATTATATATATTATATATGTAGGGACAAAAGGGATGCAGAAAAAGTTAAGAGGAACTGAGAAAAACTGTTGCTATAAACTTTCTAGATTACGTTATGTTGTGAGAGATACAATGTTGCATCCCAGAGTAATCTTAATTCAAGTGCCTTTTTAACACCTCAGAATTTCCCTATCTTAATACCCCACCTTCATCTAGAGAGATCCCTTTAAAAAAGGGTCATAATCTGATTTTAATGACTCAAGCACAGAACATTCTGCCTCTGAAAATTACTTAGACCTTGGAAATACTAGCAACTTTATATAAGTGATCAATGCAGCCTGAACTAAAAATATTAATATGATCCTTGGGTGTCAAAATAGGTAAACAGTGAGGTGATTTTTATGGTGGGACTGGAATACTGAGTGTAATGCTACTATCATCACTATAAAAGGACCCAGAAAATCTAAAGGGAAGGGAGGAAAAAAGAAAGCCGTCTATTTCTGGGATCCAGGAGAAATGCCTCTGACAGTGGAGAGTTCTCAGTCTGCTAAAGGCAGTGAACAGTGATTCCTTCTTTGGGATATCTAAGTATTTTCACTAAAAAAGATATGAGGATCTAAATTGCTACTTACTAGGGCATAAAAAGACACAATGTAGCAACTCGTGGCTGGAGTCTGCAACTTGAAAAACTCAGAACAACTTGAGAGGAATGAGAAACCCATTTTTTGTTCAGCTGGTAAAGCAAATGAGCGAGGGGAACACTAAAGACATGTTGGTATACAATATGTTTTCTGAGGAAAGCTGATGGACAACTGGACAACAACTTTAAGCACAATAAATAAAATAAGTGAGAGGAAAATGATTGTAAAGAAATTTAGGATGTGTGCTTCCTCAATCATACTTACTTTGAAATATAGGTTCTCAAACTCTAAGCTGCTTATGAAAATATTGTCCTCTGCTGCAAACTGATTCATTATTATAATTTTGTAAGTCTGTTTCTTTATCAACATAAATATTATTATGAGCAATACAGATCCCATCAACTATTTTTGCGTTGTGAGGCATCAATCTGAACTTTACAAAACTCAAGAGAAAAAAATGTTATCAGTAAAGAAGTAGATTTTTCTGTTTCCTTCATAGGGAAGTGAGTTTGTTAATAACAGAAGCTCATTTAACAATGATGAAAGAACGTTAAGTAGCTGAGAAACTGCTGCAGGTCAGAGTTTTAGCTAGAGCTGTATGGCAGTTAACAATAAATCAGTTATTACTTTCCCCTCTGGTAGCTTTACACAAAGCAATAACTTGGACCAAATTAAAAGTCATTCAGGTGTCCATGAGTAGAAAAGTTGCAGCCACTCTCATTCGTCATTTTTGCCCTGCAGACATCTCAAGTGTTTCCAGTAAGGGCTGCATGAAGTAACCAACCTGAAGTTCCTGGGGCTAAGGTGGCTGCACAGGAGAAGTGCTCATATGCTCCTCTGGGTATAGGTAGGAGAGAGCATCTCCCCTACACTACTGACCATCCCCTCCATTGCCACTGACTTCACTGACAGCAGGTTTTATTCCAAGCATTCTCTGAAATCTTAGTGCTGAAGACCAAGTGTGGATCACCATGGGCTTAGTTTTCCAAGTGTGATTAACTGTCTGGCAGGCAGGATGTAAAGTGCTGCACCAAGTTGTTTCCATCCATTTTTGCCTTGGCCAGGTCTGTGACAATAATCCTAGAAGCTGGAGGAATTTATAAGAACATTCTATACAGTTTCTTGCACTCACTAGATTCCAAACAAGAGAGCTCAAGAGATCTGGTTTTGGGTTTTGATGTGTTTGTTTTTTGATATTTTTTTGTGGGTTTTGTTTTTGTTTCTTTTTTGTGTGTGTGAGTAGTTTTTTGGTTCTTGTTGCTGTTGTTGTTTGGTTTGATTTGGTTTGGTTTGTTTGTTTGTTTGTTTGTATGTTGTTTGATTGTGGGGTTTTTTTCTTTTTAAAAGGGGAAAAACACCCCCAAACATCCCAGAAATACAGATTACCATACAGATTGGACAGAGATTAAGTGTCTTGCAAATCTTACAAAGTAGAATTGCAACTGGTCTTTCAGCAACACGACAAGGAATAAAACTTTGCCAGTGCTTTTCTTAGTTTGCAGCAAAGAACTTGGGTTCTTAATGTCAACAACTTATGGAATGGAAGGAAGCCACTTAATCACTGCCAGTGTGTCTATTTATTATGCAGCATGTAAAAAACATCTGTGAATTTTCTCATCATTGCCTTTGAAATTACCTGCTATAAAGTAAGCTGCACAATTACTTCTTAAGGTGATCAAGTGCTCAAGAACTCATATTATTCCTGGAAGATTTATCTTAAGAGTCTTCAGTCTTCCAGAAGGTTTTCTCCCATCTCACACGATTAATTTATTAGAAGATCAATTAGCATTTATCACCTGTGTCTCGTCAGGATACTCTCAAGGCTCTTCTATTTAATGTCTAGTGGCTGCCACTACGTCGCCTTAATGAAAGTACATGGGTCACAGCAGTCGTAGACACCAAATGTAGTACAGTGCAACTACCATTATACGGTATTATTATGTAAATAAGTGCTGTATAGTGCCTTTCAAACGCACTTCAAAAGAAGTTGGAGGAAAAGCTGATAGACTTGAGAAGAAAGTAGAGGAACATTAGGCAGGAGTTTGAAATGTGGTGCTCTCGACATACTCATATGTCAGTGTCTCGCAAATACACTGTCAGGTTGTCTAGGTGATGTTCTAGAGAAATAGAACAGGGAGGTAAGAGTGCTGTATCTCAAGTAAGTGTGATTATTTTGAGGAGATTACTCTCTGATTCTAAGAGGACGTTCAGAGAAAACTTATTGAAGAATTTCACTGTGAAAACTCTCTGCAGAGTAATTCTGTAAAAACTGCAAGGGACGGAATGCCTCTAAGCATGATTTTGTAGGGCATTTTGTCCCCAAAGTAAAAGTTAGCTGAATGTAGTGTCATATTTCAAACTATGTCCAGAAGAATCTAATTGATTTAAGGCAGTGTTTTGATGGCATATGTTTGAATATTCAGCAACTGTTTTTACCCAGACCCACTGAAGAGCTGAAGTGGAAAACCAATTATATTTTAGTAACACACAACCACTCTTTCCTTCAGCTGCTTCCTTTAGCTTGTATCTGAAAGCTGAACTAATTTTGTGCTAGCTGTATGCTTTTGACATTTTGCAGTGTTTGACAGGAAAGTGTTGAAACTCTAAAGCTGAGAAGGGTCGAGGTGAACCGCAGCATCTGTTTATGTAGTTATAAATTCCAAGAAACCATTTCCAGGAGAACAGAATTGAATATGTGTTTTACTGGTTTTCCATAAGGTGTTAGATAACCCTTGATAGCTATCACTGCCTCAGCACCCACCTTTCGGGGAATCATAGAATGGTTTGCTTTGGAAGGGACCTTAAGCATCACCTAGTTCCAGCTCCCCTGCCCATGGACAGGGACACCTTTCACTAGACCAGGTTACTCAAAGCCCCATCCAACCTGGCCTGAAACACTTCCAGGGATGGAGAATACACAATGTCTCTGGGCAACCTGTTCCAGTATCTCATCACCCTCATTATAGAAAAATTCCTTCCTTGAATCTAATTAAATCTTCCCTCTTTCAGTGTAAAATCGTTACCCCTTGTCACCACATGCCCTGGTAAAAAGGCTCTCTCCATCTTTCCTCTAAGCTCCTTTTATGAGTGAGTTACAATAAGATGCCCTCAGAGCCTTCTCTTCTCCTGGCTGAACAGTCACAACTCTCTCAGCTTTTTTTTCATTAGGGGAGGTATTTCAGCCCCCTGATCATTATTGTGGCACTCATCTGGACTCTTGTCTAACAGGTTCATGTCTTTCTTGTGGTGGGTGTCAGCCAATACTGATAATATACACAATTAAAATTATTACTGTTTTATAAAATTATACTTCTGTTATTATAATTCTAAACGTTTTGAAAAAATTGTTAATAATATCAATAAGCAGGTAACTCCTGGAATACCAGATATTCTCTATATTCATCCTCCCTCCCTCTGTCCACAGATTTTAAGCAATAAATAATAGCATAAAAAATATTTTTTAGATTTTTATTTTTAATATTCTGTCCTTAGGCTAGTGTTCTGAAAAACACAACACCAAAATATAGGCATGCAAAAGCTGTGCTGACACTCTGAGTAAGCAACAGCAGCAAATGGAATGGTGCTTATAACTAGGAAGAATTCTCTTTCTAATATTCATCTTTAAGTGTAATCCATCTCTATTCTGTCTATTAATAAAAATGCCTTGTATTAACATTAAAATCTTACTGAAATTATTTATACAGTGTCATTTATCTTACTGGAAGTGGTATTTCCTGTATTGCCACCATTTTAGTGGTGAGGTTTGCCCATTTTGATAATTCTGTATCTTTTTGATTAAGATCTGAAGTTTTATTTTAAAAGGACTTGGCCTTTGCTTCAGCAAAAGGCTTTTTTTTGAGAAAGAAGTAAAATCTTTATTAATGCTATTTGATAATTTCCCCGAATTTAACTAATCTTTGTGGCATATGTCTTCAGTGCTTTCTTATGAATAGAAACTTTTTTTAAAAAGTTAGATTTTTGAAGGACAGGAGGTTGACAGTATTTGTGACAAAATATCAAGACTAGATCCTATTACTTTTTTTCTTCCAGTTAAAAGCAAATTCAACAAAACATCTTCTGGTTTTGCTTCCATCTTTCAAAGCAATCCCCATTTCCACTGTAAGCCTTCCGTCTGGATAATGGTGGAAAGCATAGTAATAAAATTGGAGAATCATGATAGTTACTGAAGCCTCTGAGCTGCTCATTTATCATGAGAACTGTTACATCTTAACACAGTTTCTCAACAGTTCAGAGTTCACCTTTCAGACAACAAAATCAGGTGTGGAGGAGAGCTGAATTTAGTGTCTAAATCTGTAACACCCTTCTCTGAGACTCTGCTGTCAGGTTCAGTGTAAATGGAAAGGGGCTGACAGGAGTCAGCAAGAGCTCTGCCAAATGTAAATGTGGCATTACAATAGCCAAGGAAGCTCTTGGATGGTGCTTAAATATCACTCTAATTTTGGGACAAGCCAGTGAAAAGCATTTGAATTCATCCCAAGTATAATGGGTGCACACCTGTAAATTTTTTTTTCCTGAGGGCAAACTGGAACCTCTTAATCATTTTATTTTGCTCAAAATGGTCTGTGTACAAAAGTTATGCAGACAGGTGCCATGGCTGTCTGATCAGGAAATTGTGCCCAGGTGGCACCCCACCAACCTGTGGCCACTGCCTGAGCAGAGTAACCAGCCTATTGAAAGGACTTCCAAATGGTTATTTTCTCATGTTCTTCCTTCTTGCTCTTGGTGATTTCCCACTGCAGCACAGAACTAAATAACAAAGGAATTGAGAGTAGAAAGGAGGCCCTTCAATGACCAAACATTTCCTCTAGACTGTACCTTTCTCTGCAAGTGCCTCTGCTCTTGCTGGCATTAGTGGCATCCAGCCTCAGTTTCCTCTTTCCTGAAAAGAGGATCATGTAAAGGACAAGCTGCTGGGAAAACTTCCCCCCCCAGAGTGCTGGTGGCACTCTGATCTCGCTGTTGAGCCAGGAGATACTGCTTTGAAACATACCATCTGTGTTCTTTCCTCGTTTCAGTTTTCTTAGGGCCCTTTGAGGATGCTTGCTGGGGCCGTCTCTGTGGTGATGCTGTGAGCTGGGACACACTGCCTGTGCCACACTCTGCTGTCTTGAGGCAGATACAAGTGCCCCAAGAGCTCAGCAGGCAACACTGTAGACACCCAGAAGACTTTGCTAGTCCACAAGTGGTCACTGAACACCTCTTCCTGCTCCCCAGCACTTCCCAGCACGCCTCCTCACCCTGCTGTGTGCCCCAGCCAGAAACACTCAATGTACCATCCTATGCAGTATGGTGTTAGAACTCCAGAAACCAGGCAGTTGGTTCTCTCCAGTGATTACCACCAAAGGCATCTCAAAATGGGCTCTTTATAGGAGACAATGGTTTGAACTGAGACTATAAGCTTCAGGTTTTTAAGTACTGAGCAGTCTTTGCCTTTTTCTTCAGGAGATGTAAGGATGTACTGGTAGCTACAACAACATTCAGGAAGTAGCTGCCCTCCGATCTGGCTGTCCTAGTGCATCACTCCACTGCTCCAACCTGGTAGGGCCAAGTAACATTTCTTTATATTTTCTGCCCATCTTTCAACTTAGGAGTTAGATGGGGCATGGATTCATTTTTTTGAAAGGCAACCAAGAGGTCTGCAATGCTTCAGGCAGGCAGTGTCCAATGTAACATAACAAAACACCCTCCTCCACTGTCTCATCATGACCAAAAATCCCCAGAATTTAAGATGGTTCTCATAACTGCTGAAGCATTGTCTGAGGAGTCCTAACCACATAAAAAAGACCATCTTGGGAAAGAATATTTTCACTTTTCTGCCTCTTGATCTAGATTCTGGGTACAGCTTGACACACTGACTATAAACACTTCCAATTTCATTTTAGCAAGCTATTTTGCCAGTGACAATGCTGTCTTCTGTGCAGATTTGCTATGAGCAATAAAATGCACAGCAACACCTGAAAACAAAGTGAGATTAGTAACTGCTGCCAGAGCAGCAATTTCACAGGCTTCACTGCAACTCATGCCTTTTTTGTTGGCATTTTTGCTGTCTCTGGACGTGTATATCAGAAGCAATTTAATGACTATAGCATCTGCAGCATGACTGTGAATGGGAAATATTCACCTGTATATCCATTGTGCTTTCTTTCTCATTAGCTAAGCATGGCATAAAACCATTCCTATTACAGGAGACTTTAGGAAGATGGAATTTCAGTTTTTCAAGTTTCAAAATTTGAGAGATGTGTTTGACTGTTGAGAAATAATTTTCTAACACATTTAAATTGGCCTTGGGGAGAGAAAAAAAAAAGAGCAAAAAGAAAATCTACATCTCTCTCCTCTCTCTCTCTACATCTGTCTCCTGTAGAAATATCTATCCTTCTTGTTTTCATGCTTCTCTTTTCTAAATAAATGTTTTAAACTTTTGAAAACACAGTGACTTGAAATCACTTGGCCAGGGAATACTGTGCAAGCTCTTTTCATGCCTCTGGTCAGTAAACACTCTCATATAGGGAGGAGAGTTCAAAACTCTCTGAGTCTGCCTTGTGGCCTGAAGTTGGTGGACTTTGCAAGTAACTGCAAAGGTTTCTGCGATTGAAAGTATATTGAGATTGTTTTCCCTCTGTACTTCCACCCCATAGGAAGGCACAGACTAGTTGAAATTTTAGCTTTTTGAGACCAGAAATTCTATTTCAGTGCATTTGTCATTTAGCAATGCATGGAAAGTGTTTGAAAGGACAGAAATGTTTCTTCTGAGATGGTAATAAAATCAGAATCTCTATCTCTGAAATAATTTATTTTTCAGTTAGAATGTTCATGCTTAAAGTAAAAAATTGAAATTAAAACAATAAGAAAAGAAAGAACCTGTTCTGTTCCTTCTGATCATTGATTAAAACTAGACATTTTGCTCCTCAATTGTATCTTTAATCTTTGTACTGGAAATGGAATGATTTCTGCAGCTATTTTGTGTGGAATTAGGTGTAGTGAAAATCCAATTTCTTTCATGACATAATCATAAATACCACTGTAGTTGCACTTTAAAATGCCAAAGAATTAAATTATGGGGAAAGATGAAATATTATGCTGTATATATTATATTCTGAGGTTTAGTGAATGTGTTCATGGGTTCAAAATAATAGTGGAGATTGTTTCAAAAGCAGTGTAGTGGAAATCCTACTCTAAATATCTATTGTTTTAGGCTACATGTCCCTTGAAAAGATGCTGAAAGATTATATAAATCTCAGGTTTTCTTCTTTAGTGAACAATACTCTTGATCCCAGTTTTTGCTGGCCTCTCTTTATGCTCAGAAAAGAACATAACAAAAACCAGTGGGTTTTTTTTCCTCCTTTCAGTTAAATGTCTGCTTTAGTTCCAGTTTCTCCAGACATTTCTTTATGCAGGGTAGCTCCTTATCTCATCAGGAATCCTGCAGAAATAGTGCAATTTCTGGAAACTCGGTTGGATTCTAAAGAGTAGGAGTTTGGTGTGGCTCCTGTACCCCACACTGGGTTTATGGCTATCCACAGTAGCCCTGTGTTGATTTAAAGCAGTACATTGAATGACTGACCCTTCCCCAGTGGGAAGGCAAACGGTGCTGAGTGGCTCGTGTCCATGACCTCTAAACTGTTATCTCCCAAACTGGGTGATCACATCAAAATGTCCTTTGGGAAGTTGGCCTCAGCCAGTGTCTATACCCAAGCAGGTCTCAGAATCCTCTGGGTGAGTATTATTTAGCTAAAGCTGAAATTTAGCTATAGCTAAAAGCATATAAGGATCTAGAAATTTTACAGCAGGGGTAGAGTGGAGTTCCATTGTCCTGGAATATTCTGTGGCATGAACTCAGGTGCTGGTTTTGGTGTAGGGCACGGGGATCTGCCCTCAAGCATGTGATAGTTGGTAGTACCTTAGGGTTTGGGTGGAAACTCACACAAGTGCTTTTCAGATCTTCTTGTGAGTAGCACTTGCACGACTGCAGATTTCAGGGCTGGCAGAGATGTAATTTTATTTCATTTGCAGTAAAAGTGTACGTCCTGTTCTGCACAGTTGAGAATGAAGTACTGGCTCAAGGCTACATGTGGTCAAATCATCGTCCTAAATGCAGCCCACCTGGCCAGCACATGATGAGTGCCCACGAATGATCTGCTCTTACCTCCAGCCTCAAAAAACAACTAACTACCCTGGCCCCTGTGTGATAGGATACAAGTTTCTGCACAGATCCGTTTGAGACTTTGACACAGAGTGTTGATTTACCTGTGGGGAGAAGAGAGAGTTGGTTAGGGTGTACTCTGATGAGTGTACAGCCAGAGGCCTTCTGGATGCAGTCTGACCTAGGAGTGTGTATGTCATGCCTCATTCATGAACTAGCTGGAGATGTTAAGCTGCCTCTTTCTGCCTCTAGTTTAGGCTGTCCACTTTTCCTTTTTTTTTTTTTACATCTTTTTTACTTCTTTTATATCTCTTCTTTTACTGTCTTACCTGACATTTTGTGGCAATTCTCTCATGATAGCTTCTTTTATTTAAGACTGATCATTTTTATTTTATGAGCTTTTCACTGGCCCCAGAAAAATAACTTGGCTGGCATTTACTCTTTCTGTCGTTCTGATGTTCATGGCATGGTTATTTTTGCTGAAGGCTGCTCATTTAAGCAGTCACAGACTGATCATGTGGAACTCAAAGACCCGGGGAAGACTGGAGGAACTGTGACAGGCAAAAGAATCTTACTAACCCACCCAGTGGAAATGGACCACTCAGCTGCCCCCTAAGACCATCCAAGGAGTGTGAGAAAGATTGACGCTGGAGTGAAACCCTCTGAGATCTGTTGGTGGGAAAGGACAAAACTGGGGAAAGAGTGGGAGCAAGGTGGACTGGGGAAGAACAAAAGTGGAAAAAAAGGAAGGAAAAGGCTAAGAAGGGGTTAAGTAAGTAAAGGTCAGGCAACTTGTCTGACAGAACCCTGAACTTGATGGGTGCAGTCTGTTCTCTTTCACTTAAATGTGATTTCTGACTGCTTTTTTTCTTACTGCCTTTCAGTGCTCTCTGCTCCAAATATGTGTGTGAGAACACTGGCAAACCTTATCCCACACAAGCTGGTGAACATGTGAGGTCTGTGCCCAGCAGCAAGAATGAGCTTTGAACATCAGGGGCTTGTGGGTGTGGGTGCCAACAACTGGAGCATGTCAGGGGCACAGGGGGCTGCTCCTGGAGAGACTGAGTAGGCTAAAAGCAGCAGTGGCCCATATATTGTGTGTGCCACATGGCACCAGTAAACAGATCCCAGTCCTGATCAGCAGGAGAGAAGGGACAGGACTGGGCCACCTGTGCTCTTCTTGTTCACCTGAGGGCTGTGTGAGACTGTGCTTTCTCTCTCTGTGGCTGGATGGGTGGGCAGTGTGAGTGCACATCTGCAGCTCTCAGGAGTGGGTGCTCTGCCTCTCTGCTGCCTGCACTCAGGGAGAGGGGCAACTCACATCCATGGGGCTGAGACAGGAGGACAACCCCTGGCTCCCACTGCCCATCAGGTTCAGCTACCTCTAACACAGATGAAGTTTTCCTCTTGCAAAACCCATGAGCACTGTTAACTTTTATGGATTCCTTGCCACCTTAGTAAGTTAACTTCTGTTCGTCATTACTCCTAACCCACTTTTACCTGCCACTCTCTGTGCAGGGGACTCAGTGGTCTGTGACTTTCTTACTGCCCTGCTGAGATGTCTAATCATGCCTTTCATATAGTTATCTGCTTAATTTTCTGCCTGTTTTTACTTATCACTCTTTTTTTTTTTTTTAAAGAAAACTGCTGCTGCTAAGCATACAAGTAAATGAATACATTTATTAACAGAAAGAAGAAGCAAGCCTCTGCTGAGGCACCTGGGATAAATTCTGTATCTACAATATTTTCCTGGAACAATGTAGTTATTATATTTTTATTTATTTACTCATTATATATTTTTTAAAATTTGTTTCAAATTCTCATACAAGTTCCTTACTATCCTGGAGGTACTGTTGTACTTTTGAACTGAATACTGCAATGTAAAGAGAGAATGCCTTAAGTTTTACTTGCAGGCTATTATTTAACTTTTGAACAGCTGGGCTCTTTCCCAGCTACTTAAAAGCCAAATTCTGGCTCCCCATGAGCAGTAATGTGCACATATAATCACAAATAAATGTAATAGATTGCCTTTGATAGAGCAGCAATGCCTGAAATGTAAAGTTAACCTCTAACAAGAATATCTATTGTCTTTAATAGAAGGTGAACCTTGCATACACATCAGCCTTTGTTAATGTATTTTTTTCACAGAAATAACATGGCATAAAAACTAAAAATATGTAAGTTGTAACTAAGGGGAAAAAGGTGTTTTGGATGTGCTCAGGACAAACTTACCTGTGATGAGAACTATTTTTATGCTTGACCATTTAACCCAGATTCCATATATTCAGAGAGAAATGTGAGATTATTTGGTGAATATACTGAAAGATGTGGGGGTCAGATGAATGAAGTAAAGAATGTCAGACTTCTGTGTAAAATTCTCAGTCAGATATCAAAAAAAAATTATTTTCTGCCTGGAAGGTAAATTGCAACATTTTTCTCCAGTGTTTAGTTCCAGTGACCAGAGAAAACAGTTCCACAATTTGGATTGTAAGATCCTGAAGGGAATGAACAGAAGGACTTGAAACCCTGCTGGATCTGTGGGAGAATAAATAATTGCAAGACTCTGGGGCTGCACACCAGGAATGTAATTGAATGCATCAACTTATCTCAGAAAGGATGATGAGAGTCCTTAAGAAGTTAATGCCTTTCAGATACACCTGTCAGAAATTATAGAACAGTAAGATTGCCCCTGGCTGTGATTTGCTCTTTATGGATAAAGGTATATGTATGCATTCTGCTGATTCTTTAAAGTGCTTTCAACATTTCTGCCTTTATATTTTAGAAAACTCCCCATGAGGGAAGTGATCAAAGTCAGAATTAAAAGCTATTAGCAAAGGTGCTCCAATTCAGCATGTCCATAATTCAATTCAGTGTGCTTCGTTGTTGATACAGTGGCCCACACTTTTTTACCTCTTCTGCTTAGACTAATGGATAAATTTTGTTTCTTATTTGAGGGTGGTTAGTAACTTATATTTATGTTTCCTGAAAGACTTATTCCATATGCAATCATGTTAAATAATTTGATTGGAAAAATAAACAATTGGACAAAAAAGAGGTGGAAGAGAAAGGTTGAAAATGAGAAAGGCAAGCAAAGGAGGGATTGGAAGGAGCACAAACTGAGAAGTGGAGAGGGAAAACTAGAACTGAAGAAAAGAAAGAGGTGAAGAAAGTCAAGATCAGATTCCTTAGTAAGAGAAAAAGAAAAAAGTGGTCCTAGCAGAGTTAGTGAAGTAGAATAAGAGTCCCTTGAGAAAAGTCTGAAAGATACATAAAGGGACAGAAAACCTAAAAAAAACATTTAAAACAACTTTCATGTGAAAGCTGTAAATGTAAGTTTTTGCATAAATTCATCTGAAAGACTTCTAAAACAAAAAGAAGGCCTGATAACTTTGATAACCTCTTAATATAAATTGATGTTTTTCCTGAATGAGTTCCTGGTTTAATTATTTTATGGAAAGAAACAAAAAGAAAGATATCTTAATGTAAAATGTTTATAGTAGAAGCTCCTAAGAAAGTCTTGGCAATTTTTTTTTTAAGAGGTTAATTACACTTATTTTTACATTCTCTTTCAGCCTCCAATGATCTAACTTCAACTTCATCTCAAAGCCCTATCAAGCAGAATGAAGAGCCCTCTGTCAAATTTCTGTCCTTATGAGGTACTTAAGCGTAGGTGAAGTAATTTATGCGATAATAAAATGTGTCAAGGTTTCTGAGTCTTGTTTTAAGGCATGTTTTAGGACCAATTTCATGACTATCTTCTTGTCTCCACTTTTATCCTGCCTGTTTCACACCCTTCTTTGAATGGACACGGTAGTCTGGTAGCAGGCAGAGATGACAATCTCTTGGGGTTTTTGCTGAGAGTCTCCCAGTTTACACACCTAAAGACAACATTAAGCTTTTGGGAAAGGATTTAGGTGTAGACCAAATGCTGCTGAAGCCAGCACTGGGTCTCTAGGATTTGGGTTACAAGCTTGAGGCAAGTGTGGCTACTGACCAAGCAGATTGAGGGAGAGGCAGTTCATGTTCATTTTCATGTGCACCTCTATACAATGCTGCCTTCCCCATCCTTTGTCTAGATAATAATTTGAAGTAGCAGTACTTGTCCTAGCAGTATGGCATTGGGACTTTACCTCTGAATTAGATGACTTTTCACTTGAGTGTTCTTTTTTGTTGGTCTCAGGCTGAGGAGTAACCTACAGCACAGTACAGCATTGCCACTATTCTCTTTGTCAACAAACCTTGAACTTCAAAATTGGTTAGTCAAATTAGTTTGACCATACCTTTCTTTTTTTCTCCCATAAGCTGTTGCAAATCTGTAACAGTAACTTTCCTTTGATGTATTTAGCTGGTCTGGTTTCAGCCATTCCAGTTATTTTTGTCAGAATTGTCTGATATTAATCTGAAAGACATAAAATTGAGCCACATTAGGCTAGCTGGCTTCTAAAATGGATACCACAATTGTCCAGTGCTCTGGATTCTCCAGAAGGCTTGGAAACCTACTGAAGGTCCCTGATAGTGGCTCAGAAATCTCACTGACTGCCACTTCAAAGCTCCTTATACAGGGTCTCATGCCCCATCTTGGTCATCATTGCTTTTGTATTCTACTGAGTTATTATTAAATTACTGTCTTTATCTTCTAGTATTTGTGTCAAATATTTCTGACTTTCATTTAAATGCCAATTTCATTATTTCTATTTGTGTAGCCATTAACATCAAGTTTCATTCTCTCAAATATAAATATCATTTGTTTTCCTTAGCTTCGTTTGCCTGAGATTTTCTTTTCAGCTTTTTTTTTTGTGTGTAAGTTCACTACAGCTGCAAGACTTCAATAGTTCTAATTTTTATTCCCAGTTAAGTAGATTAAGCAAATGGTTACCTTTTAAATTCTGCATTTGTTCATGTCCTGTTAGCCACCACTATCCTCTTCCTTCATGCCCAAATAAATCTATCACTCAAGTATGATTTTGCTGAAAAGATGTGAATTGTATTTGGTAGCAAGATTATTTTTATAATTCCCTTGTCATGCATTCTCTTTATAGAGGATCCAGAGCTGATATTTCAGCTGCATTTCATAGAAAACTAAGGATGGAAAGTTGCTCAGGTTTGTGAGCTAAACAGTAAAACTGCCAATGCCCATGGAAACAAAACTATGGACTAAACATCCTTTTTTCACAAAAAAATCATGGTGTGAATTTCAGGACAGAATAAGAAGAAAGAGTAAGGAACTTTTGCATAGAAACCTTGCTGATGGAAGTATACAAACATGTCCTGGGAGGTGAGCAAATGTTCTTGGGCTTACCCAAAAGTGGGCTTAGGCGTGTGTGTTGCCCTTGGGTGAATTTGGGAGTTACTCTTGTCTGCCCACCCTTAAAAACGCTGTGATGCCAGACTCCGTGAAATGTGTTTTTCAAGGCTGAAAGGAGAAGGCAAGGGGGACAAGCTGCTCATTGCTGCCAATTTGCTCCTCATCTGCAGGAGGGAAAAGTTGCTTTGTGTGTTGCTTTTGGCCACAGGAAGGGTTGAAGGCAAGCCACTTGGAGCACAAACAGTGCTCATTCACACTCAGAAGGGTAGGGATATGCTCTTACTGGCACAAGCAAGGCAAACCCGAGGCAACGCTTAACTTCTGCAGTGAGATATACAGAATGAAATGCATGGGAAACTTTGAGGTTTTCTTTTATTTCTGTCCATTATCGGCCTCAGAGTCTGTTAATGTCCTTAACTATTGTTTTAAAGAGAAAACTTCTTGGTGCTTCTATTAATTTTCTATTTATTTTATTGTGGTTTTGACCAAAAAAATCCCACAAGATCAACCTGAAAATCAACAGGTAGATGATAAATGTAAGGTTCCTGCTACTTGATATTGCTTACCTACAGAGTAATATTCCCACAAGTGAATCTCACAGGCAATTACAGAATGTAATTGTAGGTACAGTTGAAGGTCCACTCTGCATGAAACACGAGATAGGCTTCATCTCCTCCCTCAAATTCCAGAACAACTGTTCTGTGGCAGACTGAGATGGACTGACCAGGCCTAATGTCTGTGCAGCAATTTTCACCCACATAAGTTGGGGTCTCAGGTCTCCCAGAACCAGAAACAACACTGGTGGTAAAAATTTTTTTGGCAGGTTTGTCTAAAAAGTGAGATCAATAGAATACAGGAATCAAGTTTCATCCTTGGATAGATATGCAGCAAAAAACTTTAAGTGTACAGCACTCCAAGTACTCATGGACATTAAAATGCTGACAGAATAGACAGGATGACACTGTAGGTCATCCAGCTTTGATAAATAAGCAGAACACCCTTAAATGATGATAGCTGTTAGCCAGGGCAAGGTAGTCAGTCGAGGTCTGGCTGCCAGAAGTTCAGCAATCTATCACTTGATGAGAAGGCCTTGGTCACCAGATGAAGCTGATTAGGCAGTCTTTGACAAGGTTGTAACAGAGACCTCTTCTTTTGTAAACCCATTATCTGGAACAGCAGGAAGAGAACAGCAGACCTGATACAGAGGCTGCAATTAACTTTCACCTGGTGAAGTGTCTTTAAAGTGGGTGGAAAAGAGAAAGGCAGAACAGTCAGAGATATGTTTAGCTTCTGTTTGACTATTAAGTCTTTACTGTCTCTTTTAAGGAAAGAATTGCTTTTCACAAATTCTGTGCAGAACATATTTGTGTGCTGTGTTTTACCTCCTGTCTCTGAGGAGATAACCCATGAACTTACAGTCCCTTGAGATTCAAGCTATATATTCCCAATTATCAGTGCTGGACCCTCATCAGCCTAGAGCTTTGGAGATTAGGCAGGAAAAGAACTCCACCTGTGCAAGCTCAGACACTTCCACTTGGTCATAAGGTCTGACTCTAAATGAAAAATATAAAAATTTCAGCTGCTTCTTGCCTATGGTCCAACTTCCACCACTGTTTTCTTTCTCATTAGCTAAGGAGGATCAAAAAAGATGTGATTTAGGCTCATTTGACTTCATTCTGAAAATGTATTTGCTTTTTAATTCAAAAGAGCACTTGGTTTTGGTTCCCTTTCTCACAGTCAGCTGGCTATAAATATAAGGCCTCTTTCAGCTGGAAACCAGGATGTGTTTCTCTGAAATGAGGGTGGTTGCAGTAATTTAAATTCCTTTGTGGAAACTGAATTGTTTTAGCCCAGATTTGACTCCATATTAACATCACTGAGAGCAATATTAAAGTTTAGTTTATATTACTACAAGAATAGCCCTTGTGACTATCCCTGAATAAAACACTCTGCTGAAAGCATACCAGTAACTCAGTAAGCTTGGATAAGCAAAGCCAAAAATACAGCAGCAGCTGTCCCATTGATCAGTGTGTACTTATTCAAAACTATGCAGATCAGGTATTTTGTACAGAAACAACCATTTCCCAATTCATTCACAATTACGTGTGGGAGTTGGTTAACCTTTCAAATGTGTGCTTAAGAGTAAGCCCCCTTGTCCCCAGAGTGCAGCATTCCTGATAAGTAATTAATGGAAGATTAAGTTCTAGGTCTTGAAAATATGACAACTTTGCAGGAGCCAATGATTATACATATCCTGGGTTACTTCCATTTTTGTGTCATTTGTTTAAGCAGTCACTGTTTTGAATTCAGATCACGTTATGTATTCTGAGATCACTATCTTTTCTAATCTTATTATGCAATTACCTTCTTGACTCCCACACAAGGAAAAATAAGTTACATTTTTGAGCAGAGGCTCTGAGCAGAAGTTATGAGATCTCAGGACTGAAATATAGTCCTGTTATTACCAATACACTTTGCATTAATTTTCTTCTGCTTTTCTTTGCACAGGGATTTTTATCAGTCACTGGGCATTTTGTTCCTCCTGCTTACTGATCACAACTACTTCTTGCATATAACTTCTTTTTGAACATCTATTTCAAAAACATTCTTTATCTATCCAAAATAACTATTTTCTCAGTTATTAGTCCATAGTGTTTATTGCTTTGTCCATTACTTTTGCTCTGTCTTTATTTCTCTTGAAGAACCATCTTGGCCCATGCTTTTAAATGGAGGGCAGGATGTCCAACTACAGTGTTTTCTCTTTCATTTATTTGGTCAGAATTTCCTCTTAAACTTTTCTGTCTGTTCTATTAGTATCAATTTTTACAAGAAAAGTACAAGCTGTATGATGATGAAGACATGAACATGTGTTCAGTGGCCTGCAAAAAGTACTTTACCACAGGTGCTAAATGAACAGTCCATCTCACATTGGTAATGTCTGTGAGCTCTGACTTTGTCACTTCTCCAATTTTTGAATGAGTCTGTAAATTTTCTCTGCCAACAGAACCCACAGCTGGGTAGTAAAAATGAGGGGCAGATCTCATTGAAGTCAGCAGAGCTGTAGTATTCAGCATCTCAGTTTCTATGCACAATTGACTATAAATACCCTAGTTGTTACATCCAAGCACTCCTCAGGCTTTACTTAATCTTCTTTGTTTCAAAAGATTAAGTCTGTTCCCAGCTCAGCTAAATCAAAAGCTTTAAGCTACTTCTTTTAGAACCCTCGAGCACCTGAACGAAAACCAACTTTTAGTTCAGTAACTCAAGGGTGATGATCAGCTCCTTCAAAGACTGTGTATGACAGTGCAGAAAATGTCTTTATTCTGTCAATTCCAAAATTATTGGTTTGTCTGGAAATAAAAAACAGCCCCCAAATGTATTAAGAAATGAAAAAAATACTTTGGGTAAAACAGGATAAATGATGGATTCAGAGTACAGTAAGGTCAGAGTGTTTACTCAGGAGGGCTGTCCTGGTGTCTGAAGCCTTAAAGCTGATGTTACATTTTATGTCTAGTGTTTGTGCAATATATGCACTGCAATAATATATGAAATAAAAATATGTGCAGCATTATAAGATAAATATTTCACTTTGCTGTTCATAAGCAGGTAAGCTGTAGACATAAAGAATCTGCTCATAATAGTTTCTGGGATCTAAATACATTTCTTAGCTTTTAAGCTGAAGGGCTGTATTTTCTTACAAAGGATTTTGAAGAATGAGGCATGTATATATCACAACAGAAGATGGCCATAAAGAAAGGGACAATTTGATTAAATGACAGAAAAGGTTTCTGTGCAATCAGAAGACCTGATTTTCTTATTTATTTGAAATACTTGGTTTATGTTGACTTAACTTTTCCAGTCTTTCCAGACTAATTGGTGTTAGCAGGTATTTATCTTTGCTTATCAAAGGCATTATTCAAAACTAACTTTATTTTCTCTCTGCAAAGCTCCTTCTGTCTTATCCTGAATTACCCCGTTATGCTGTCCGTTGACTTGGAGACATTTCTTGCTTTGCCTTGTTAATTTATCTCTTAAGTCCATTTCCTTTTGTTTGTTATGACTGGTTTGGGGTTTTTTGGTGCTGTTTCTTCAGAATTTCTGCCTTACTTCACTTGTTTCGCCTTCTTCAGCTGATGATTTCAGTGACCAGTCCTGGAATCAAAGACTCAAAGCCTCTTTTACTATCTACCTAGAAATTTATTTTTCTGTTTGTTTGAGATTTCTTGAATAACTCTAAATGAATTTACTGATGATCCCCAGTTCCTGGTTTCCCCCAAATGCATTTCAAATGGTGCCCATTTCCTTCAGATGACTGTAAAAGTTGAAACACTTCCTAGGAAGCAGAAGCCAAGGTAAAGTATCTTCCTCTGGAAAATTCGAGCCCCATTTCTTTTGCATTTAGGACAGCAGGGTATCTGTTGGCATGGATGAGAACAGAATCTACTTTTCCTTTGTAAGTCTGCTGGGAACATGACATTGTTGGGGACAGAGGGAACAAGGTAAGGGAAGACTGTCTGCATCGCACACACCTACTTCTTGGAGAGAAGATTTCCAGATGTTAGTCCCTGCTCTTATTAAAATGTCTATCTTTTTATGCATTGTCTGAGAAGGGAAATTCCCTTTTCCTAACTTTTGAGAATCAAAATTGTTGGCTTTTGTTTATGCTTTGCTTTTTACTTTATGGCTAACTGCATAGGAGTATTCAATTCACTATATAATCCACAGCATCCAGAGAGAGAAACTGCAATTACTTGAATGCTGTCAGTGAGTGCTTTTGACACAGTCATTGGCATAATGAGACAGGAGACCTGTAGAATTCAGCTTGTGCACAACAAAGGCAGAAGACAATTTTGAATAACAATAGTTAGTCTGAGGCTTGCATGTACCTTGTGCATGTGCTCTGAGGCTTGCCCACAGTCCTCTGTATGCAGACTGCAGATCTGTGGGACCATGGGCATTTTTTTCCCGTCCTACTTTCTGTGGAAATGAAGGTAGAAGAGGGAGAAATATTATGCAGTGGGATTTTGCCCAGCTGTGGGATGAGGGGGAGTCAGGCATACATCCAAGCCCCTGAAGCTGGGAAGTACCCAACAGTCAGAGCTATAAATGAAGGAGGTAACGGAGAGCTGTAGTTGTGATACGGTGCATGCAGTTAAAAAACCCTTGATTTTTAATAAAATGCAAATCCCAACACATTTTTGTACTCAAATTCTCATTTTCTAATGATGGTTGTTTGGAGAGACACAACATGTTCTGGTCTGCCCTGACTCACTGGCCCTGTCAATAACTTCTTCTTCACATCTGTATGTGCCTGGGATGTTGCACTCCCTGTGCATTTCCCTTTTACAGACTGTACTGTGAATAGGCATGCAACTGGGCAGGCAGTGGACAAATATTTCCAGATTCAATATAACAACCTTCCATAAGCCTGTTTTCCCTGACTAAAGGAGTTGTGCATGTTTCCAAATTACTGAAAAGCCTTGTTTTCTTTGTGGATGTGCAAAATAGATTCAGTTTTAGCTTTTCTTCCAACTAAATACCAGTACATACTTAAGCTTCTCTGCTCAATGTTAAGCTTGTTCTTGGTGACTTGCTGTCATCCCTCTCTGTTCCTTTGAGAAGTGAAAACTTAAACAGCAGCAGCTTAGTCCTTGTGCTCTTTTACCCTCAGCAGCCCAGAATCTTTGCTGTCATTCACACCACCTCATTTTTCACTTTGTCAGGATACACATACAAACTGCACATTGAGCACAGTTTTGGGGGAAGGAGAAATGGTAAATAAAAAAAATCAAACTGAGCTGCTCTTATTATATCACTAGCAAAAGTTAACAGGGAAGAAAGGCAAAAGTTAGTGCATAACAGGTTTTCTTCCATGATCCACTCATACTGACAAGTTTTTCTGAGCTCTAGAGAAAGAGCAGTCTAACGTGTCTTGGGTTGCAGCTGTGATCACAACTATAAATAACTGTTTGAAAACCAATTCCAGGAACATCTCACATATTTGGAAAGAAAGAAAAACGCTCTTTTGCATTTCTATCTTGCATGGGAGCAAAACTGAAATATGAACAAGCAAGCAATTTATAACACTTCATCATGTAGATTTGAAAATGTCTGAGCACAGGGGGCTGCTGTAATTGCCAAAAAAATCTGCTTCCACTAACAAGGCAAATCAATGAAATGCCAAACTGAAGATAAATAAAAAGAGCATTCTCACAAAGATCCCCAAGTGTCCGAGGGGGATGGATGCTTGTAATGTGTGATTCTGCACTTAAGAACAATGTAAAAATCAAAAGGCATAAAGGAAGCAAGCAGATGTTCTGCAGTACCAAAGAGAAGGGATGAAGGGTGTTTAGAATTTGGCTTCTGAGTCAAGTCAGAAAAGAGCTCCTGGCAATGGTGCATATCAGTACTGAAGGGAGAGCTTCAGAGGGTATCTTTAAGATGACAGCTCTTTTCAGAGAGGAAGAAAGGGGGGTGTTTTGAGACGTGTAATTTGATTCACTGAGAAACATAACCCTTTAAAGTTTCCTCCTCTTAGTAAGTGGTATTTATTAATAAATAGCATTGGGACTGTAAATTTCTGATGCCTCTTAACCATTTTTAAAGGAGGAAAAAAAAAGATAATATGTGCATAATATTGATTTCTGTAAATAAGCCACTTTGGAAGGTGCGAGGACGGACACACACACATGCTTATATTTGGAGTGTTGTCTTTAGGTAAAATGATGAAGTAGGACACTCATGCAGTTGTAAACAGGATGGGGTTCCTATCTGATGAACAATGCAATGCATATGGATTCATTTCCTATAAATACTTTTTGTAGCTGCTTCATCTGGGTTGTTTATAAATTATCAGATTTTATATAAAGACTGCAGGCTTCAGGTACTATCTGTTCACTTCCAAAGAGATTTCAGTTAAGAGGTCTGGATCTCAAAAGAAAAAAAAAGGAAATTGAAAACCAGATGAAGTTTTTTATCATAGCTGCAATCACAAGAGAACTGCTTTTCTCCTGTATTAACTGATCAGCTTAACCTGCTATTCAAGCTGGCAGCATACACAGAGCCTATATATGCCACCTTATTTTTTTCAGTAGTAGATACCTGTCTTCTGGGTAGCCAGCAATGAAAACAAACCAGACTCTTAGACGTTGGTATTTGAAGGACAAGAGGCAGGGGATACAACCTTGGTTACAGGATTTTTTATCTTCCCTTTGCCCAAGAATAGGATGCTCCATCCTCAGGTCTTTTTAACATGCGACTGTGGAATATCTTGTGCAACCTGTTTTTATTAGACCACCTGCTTTCATTATACCACTGTGAGCAGAAGATTGGATTGAATAAGTGAAAGAGGTTCACTTATCATCTGCAGAGTTCTGTAATTGCTAATATAAAGTTAACTAGGAGAAAGCTACAATAATTTACCTGAATAAAGTGATGGAACTCGTTTTGTTTAACATTCTCTAACATTTGAAAAATGTCCCGTTTATTAATGTACTAAAGCTTTCCTTTGTAAATAGCAAGTAATTAATATTATTATAGTGCAACTTTCTGTTGTAACAAAAGAGTCCATGACAGTTCCCTGGAACGGGGAAAAGTAATTAAAACATTTGTTTTTCTGGTTAAAGAATCTGAAAGTCACTGTAATGACTAACAAATGACTGCTGTCTAGCTCTGTGCTGCTGTACTGAAAATGGTAAATAACAAGAATATGAGGACAAGTGCCTGAAGTAAACTGGAAGGGTATCATTGCTTGATGCAGAAGCATTTTCTTAAAAGTCTTTTTTCTTATGTATGCTCAGTTACTTTCTGAACTCATGTAAAACTTTAGCACTTACAGTTTCCTCAAGTGAGAATTTACAGCTTATTGCACAAAGAATCACCTCTCTGGATGTTTTGAACACAGTATCTGAAACTTCACTAAATGGCATCTGGTTTTCATACCATTTTCCTTTGGGTGACTATTTACCTTTCCCATAACCTGGTTTTGCAGGTCTTTCTTTTCTCTAGCTTATCACCCATTTTTGTTCCAGGCTAAGTTGTTCTAGGCTATTCTTTATATAAATATCCACATGTGAGTGTGTGATGTCTTGGGAAAAATGGTGACCACAGCTGTTGCCTGGTATTGATGTCTACTCAACAGCAACAAAAGACTGATTTGAGTAGGCTGAATTCCCAGAACTCAGTAACTGCCAATAGATTTTTATTTATTTTTTGAAGTCTGGCAGGAGGTATTCTCTAGCCCATGAGCCTCCTAATCTTATTGCATTGTGAGAATTCTTCTGTGTGAGCACAATCTACCATCTCTGAGGAACCATTAAATACTTCTTCATATGCTGGTTTCACAGTGGTGTCTTTGCTCTACAGCATGAAACAGGCTTCCCTGTAAACTAAACAAATGCTTGCTTATAATGAATTAAGGAATCAGAGTAAAAAGTTAATACAGATATCAGGAAAAAAAAATCAAAAGTAAACAAAATGAAGCTTTACTGTCTGCTTGCAAATAAATGTCCTTTCTAGCATTTTCAGGTGTCTCTGTGAAAGTGTTCATCTCATTTCCTCCTCCTTTGATCTGTTGTTTCTCCTTTTTCACTCTGCCCCCTTGGTAAAGCTTTCCCCATCTCTATTTTCCTGTGTTGTACCTTTACTTGCATATCCCACTACTCATGCAAAGGATAGGATTTGCATCTCAACTAAGTCTTGAATCTCTTAATGTCACCCCAGTACTGTTTCATTTGTTACAGCAGAGACTTTTTTTTCTAAACATGGTTCTTCTGCAGCAGCCTTGCTTAGGGACTGGTACTCCAGTTTAGATTTTTTTTTTCTATCCCTGCACAATGAGTGCAAGCAGCTAAAACATCCTAATGAGTGTTGTAGGCAAAAGGCATGCCAAACCTGTGATCCATTACAGCTTTTGATAAGCATTAATGCTTATACTGCAGTAAGCTGAAATGTGAAGCACTGTGACTCCTGAAATAAACAGGTTCCTGAAAGGTTTATGCTTAAAGAAAACTAACTCTGTAACAGTAGAGCACATAGCAATTGTGCCCCTTTCTCTTAGAGCTTGGTTTTTATTTTTCAGGATTGGACACATAATAGAAAGGCATGTCCTTTGGCAGATGAAATCTGGACTGGTTTGTTTGTTTGTTTTATGGGGGTTTGTTTGTTTGTGGTTTGTGGGGTTTTTGTTTTTTTGTTTGTTTTTTTTGGGGGGGGGTTTGGTGTTCTTTTTTGTTGTTGTTGTTTGTTTGTTGTTTTTTTATTTTTTTTGTGGTTTGGTTGTTGTTGTTGTTGTCGTTGGGGTTTTTTTGTCCTTGAGAAAAAAAACCTGTAATGGTCTTGAAGAGCAAAGGAAATATAATTTCTTTTGTTGGCTCCAGCTCAAGAGGGAGTGCCACAGGACAAGATGGATGAGGGGAGCAGTAATACATAGGTGTTTATTTCTAGGTCACTTACTTGAATCTGATCCAGGTCAATACCACCTGAAATTTCTTGCAAATTGGTAGCTGTTTAGCTAAACGTGAAATGAGGCATTGCCTTTACTACATAGTAATTTCTTTATCTTCCTTAACTTTTGAAGTTGGAATTGCAGATATTGCAAAAATAAAAGCAACTGCTGGTATATGTTTTCTGCAGTTGAATGGATGCCAATGTCTTATCAGAGAAGCAATTCTCTCAGCAAGTACTATCTGCAAGACTGAGCCTGCAGCCAGGTCCTAACACCCCTGCAGAGATGGGGATTTTTTAATTGCTTGGGTAAAAAACTCCTAACCACAGGGGGAGACACCCCTTGATGTGATTTTTTTTTTTTTTTTGGAAACTGGATAGATAAGATCCTTAGCAGTTGCAAGTGTATTCTCCATGTAGGTGCCATCTAGATGACCATTTCATGTTAACCCTCCTAGAGACACAACCCCTGACACAAAGCTCTCTTCCCCTGTTTTCATAGCACAAAGCCTAGCTTTCCTCAGAGTCCTCTTTCCAAAGTGTTTTCAAGACTTCAAGGTGTTCTTTCTCTGGGCAGGGTTTCCTTGAAACCCTCTTTGCATTCATCAAAGGGTTACCAAATTGGTTGTGTTTCGAATGAAACTTGACTTCACTGGAAAATTTCTGACCAGCTGTTCTCCCAACAACCTCTGTTTCTAAAGCTGCCTGTATGAAACTCTAATCTCTCTGAAACTGAAGAACCCAAATGATGGATGAATACAAAATGGTGGAACTAATATGGTGCATGCTGACCTCCTTGGCTCAAACACTAGTCCTTGACATATCACATCCTCTAGCCATCATCTGATAATTGCCTATTTTTGCTGGCTGTTTCAATTGTGAGCTCTTTCAGGCGTAGGTGTCTGCTGCATTTTTCACACCCAGCACTTTTTAAAACTTCAATAATTGTCCTTGTTACTTCCATGGAATTCTTGTGACTAAAAGGAGAGAAGATTTTGGTCTAGTTTTGTGTTCCAACTCTGGCAGCACACCATGACTTTCATCCAGGCACATCCTATTTACTCAGCCCTTAAATAGATTAGATTACAGGAGGGGTAAGAGAATATCTATAACAAATGATTTATATACAATGTTTTCCTGATCTGACATGGAAGAATATTTTCTTTAAGGCCTTGTTCAGGTACAATTTGGATTTGTTGAGGTCTCCAGAGTTACTGTTCGCTTTCCAGAGCAGAAGCTATTTGCTCACATCTATGTGGTGGAGTTCTTTCAGTGTGCCAAAATTTAAAAGAAAATTAAAAATCAGAGGAGATTATAATTTTAGAAATATTCTGTTCTGGTTGTAAACAAAATGGTGCTGGTCTCCTCTAAAGCATATCTGAAGATCCAGAACTGAAATCTTTTACCTCACTGACGTCTTTTACAGCAGCCCAACCATGATGATTTTATAGGTTTGCATGTAATTTACCAAGTGTTTGTCCTTTCACAGGGCAGGTTATGCAAGCAAACTCTAGCTTTGTTTTCATTTCTCAGTTCATAGGTAATATACAGTACTGAATTGCAATTGATTTCTCAGAGGGAATTTAGAATAAATTAAATGTTTGTAGTGGAGGGGTAACAGGGATAAAGGGCTATTAAAGGTAATTTGTGCATGCACTGAGAAAAATAACTTCTGTTCTCCATTTTGTTTTAATTTCCTAAAGACCAGAAAAGCTCAAAACTATTTTACTTGGTACAGACACAGCAGAAATCTTAATTACGAAAAAATTCTGTAATAAATCAGAAATCTCTGCATTAAAAAAGTAGTTTATAATTTGAAGAATGTGGGGGAACTTTCAAGGCTGGGTGGAGTTGTGTGGATCAGGGTCACAGATGTGAGAGGAACAGCCTGTAATGGAGGCCATCACTGGGCACATAGGCTTACGGCATACAAGTTTATATATATATATATATATAAAAGTTTATCTTAGCCAATATAGTTTCAGATCCCTGGAGTCAAGAATCACTAACTTTTAAGAACGTGATGGCCAGTTCTAGGTGCCTGTGGTCTGACGGGTTATTTCAATGCTACTGCAATACAGCATGCAGAG
>VZTR01017999.1:667436-686522 GCA_013400775.1 Chaetops frenatus | reverse complement strand
CAACAGCTGCTTGGAGATTATTTGTCATTTTGCAGAACTATGGTTGTATGAAGTTACATAAACCCTAATTCTCAGAGAGATGCACCCTCAGCTGAGTAGCACTTTCTAAAATGTCCATGACCCAGTGGCTTTGAGCAGGGCTTTTTCTCTTAAAACATGCATGTGTTTCTGAAAATACAACAATATGGGGCCTAAATATAACTTCAGGAGTCTAAATTAACTTCCTGTTTTTTAAACATCTGCCTTCACTCCTTTAAGCCTTGGCTGTGATTACTTTCTCTTTTAGCTTGAAAGTGCAGACCTGTTGGGCTAGCAGGTTCTTCCCCTAGACACCCTCCCAGATTCACAGGGATAATTGTGCATTTGTTTGTACTCAGCAGTTTCTGTCAAAGAGCTTGAGATGATGGCATGCTTTTTCAGTGTCTGCTTAAATGCTTTAATGTCAATCAGTCAGCCTCAGCTCTCCTGGCTTTAATCTGTATGTTCTCAATGGCTCTTCCAGTCATTTGAAAAGCCAGGGGCCACATCACTTGGGAGCCTGCTATGCAGAAGTAGCATAGGAACAGAGGATGTGAAGGAGCTCTGGGCCAGTAGCTCAAGTCACCTGTCAGCATGTCCTGAAATCCCTCTAGAAAATTTTCAGGCTCTGTCTTTGAGCCTGGATAGGTTTTCTTGTTCCCATTCATTCTATTAGGAAACTGTTACAAAATGTTGTGTTTGAAAAGTTATCCTCCTTTTAATTGCTAGTTGGAAATTATTTTTGGTCATTGTTCAGCTGCCAGTGTTGTAAATACACATTTTCAGCGGTATTGATTGCCATTTTAAACAATATTTTTCATGTCTAGTTTGCACCTGGACATGTTTACAGAGTAATTAAATGTTTCTATTTTATGAGACTGAGCAAGGTTCTTCTCCAGTTATTCTCTAGCTTATTCCTAGGCTTATTGATTGATTATCTGCCTATTCTTGGGGTGCATAAGCTATGGTTTTAGGTACATAGGGATGTAGAGGGTTTAGGGGTTTAGGACCCAAGTTGTCTGTCCAGCTGTGGTGCTGCCTGACGGTTGGGCTCTCATGGGAAGAAGGGAATTAGTCACTGCTTTTCTAAAGAAAGAAAGACAGCAGTTGTTTGACTAAAAAAAAAAAAAAATTCAGTGCATAAAAGAATGGTTTTGACTACTGATTTCTCCTTCATGTTAGGGTATAGACAGCTAAATAGACAAGGGATCACAGCGGTGAATTTCAGGCACATTCATTCCTCCATTCATCATTTTGTATTGATTAATACAAACATCCCACTGCTTAGCTGGCTGGAACTCAGAATCACATCCAGCTCCCTATCTTTCAATGAACAGAGAGATTAAGCATTTATTGCAGCCTTGTGAATTTGATTTATGGAGTTGGGTATCCAGTTTGGTCATTGTATCTGACATCAAAGTGCACGAATTCCTTTTTGGGTATCTCCTTCTTGTGTGGGGCCTGTGCTAGGTTGTTTAGCCCCTCTTCACCACCAGGTGAGGGCTACTTTGACATGCTTCTTATTGTCTGTGTGTTAGCATTTGAAGAATTTTTTTATGTTACCTTTTTCTTTCCTTGTACTGCTTTTGCATTTCTCATCTACGTGGCATAATTGGTGAAGTGCAGCATTATTATTTTGAAAGATTTCTATTACTCTTATTTCCAAGAATATTCCCTCAGGGGACAATCCATTTAGTTTAGTCTGTAGCCTTGTTTACAGACTGAAAGTGGAAAATGATAAATTAATTTGAAGAGAGGCAAGGAGTTTAGCTTTTGAATTTTATTATTTAATTGTATGTCCCTGCACAAATTGCTCTGTTCAGTGAGAAAATTCTCTCTCTAGACTTGTGATAATGATGTTTGGGGAACAGGGGGAGTTGTGAGACTAATGACTATTAAGAATTGGCTGAGAAATTGCAAATGCAAAGGACTATACAAAATTACCCAAAGTTACTTCTGTGGGATAATTATGGCTAAAATTTGGTTTGTTTGTAACGGAAGTTATTCATATACTTCCTGTCATTTTTTTTCTTAGTGTTCTGGGCCTTACTTATGATGAAATTCATACAAGTTAATCCTGTTTAGAAAAACCTAGACTAATTTCTACCATGGTTGAGAGCACTGAAGCTGTTTTCTGCAATGCTGCCCCTCCAAATTATGTAGTGCTTCTAACTCCATGGTTAAACAAATATTAATTATACCATAAAGCAGTTTATTCTAGAACTTCCAAAGTTTCTCTTTCTTCTCTAATGTCAGTTTTAGTATTGTGGATAGAAATTACATCAGGACTAAAAAGCTTATGTGGGAAACATGTACTAGAGTGCATGGAAGACTTGGAAAGCTCTATTATTGGAGTTACAGGCTTTATGCATTCATATGTCAAAACATAACCACTCTGGGGTTACATCATTGCAGTTAAGTGCATAATTCATCTGATGACTGCTTTGAGCCTGAGTGCAAATTTATGAACCTTCACAAGGCATTGCAGTGAAGGAGAGGTTAATTAAATGGCAACGAGACAATAGCATGGAAAGATGAGAAACCTTGACTACTGTTTATTTCTGGTTCTAACACTTAGTTGCCTATAAGTTATTTCAAAGTAATAAAAATAATGAACCATTACCATAAAAATTAATCTCATTGAGACAGTGCTACCAATGGAAATGGACAATCTTTGTACCAACAAATGTCATCAAACTCTAAAACAGACCATAACAGAAAAATTGATGTGTAAGCAGAAAAATTTTAATTTACTTCCACTAGGACAACAAATTTTCTGATTGGTGTGTGGAGGTTTAGCAACTGCTGCTCAAAAGCACTTTCTAAAGTCAAAGTCGTTCCTTTTCTACAACAATCTGAAAGATCATCATGGCCTACCCGTGTTTGAGCTGAGAGGCCTCCCTGGAACCCAGAGAAAATCCACAGAATCTAAACTGAATGAGAATATCTTGATTCAACCCTACCACTTCAGAGAGCTTAATGCACAGGCATGACTATTCTCTGCAAGGCAATCAGAAGGCTTTTACTGGTTTCTCTGGTTCTTTTCACCAAGATAGCCAGAAGCCTCTCTAGGTGAGACTCTACAGCACGTGAATATGATGCTGCTTCCAGATGAGTGCCAGCATTTCTTCATGGCATTGCATTGTGCTGTGGTGGGTCTATTAGCTCAGTCCATTTCCTGCTCTGTATTCTACATTGGTGCCCAGCTTTGTGATGTATTATGTTCACTTTTTTTTTTCTGCCATCTTCGAGCAGCAGTATAAGGAACAGGAAAATAGCAAAAATGACATCATTTTAGTCCATGTAAAACCTACAAATTAAATATATCCTTGAAAAGTAGGAATTGGAGATAAGATGGGTTCTGTGTAGAGTCTAGAACCCTAACCTTAACCCTAACTCTAATCTCTCTTGTCCAGCTTTGTCACTTTATTCAAATTATTCTTCCTCCTGTGAGATGCTGACATGACACAGTGTAGACTCTAGTAAAAAGCCCTATGGTATATAGGTATGGAAGACATTATGCTCAGAATTAAAATCCTGAAGATCATCTTTAACTTGGCTAAGAAATTTTAAATGTCATCATTTAAAATTGTGTTGTGGTGGTGTTGCAAGCTCTCTGTCTGCTTCCTAAATCAAAGATCAGTTTTTAATCTGTTAATATTAAGAGTTACGTGATCTGACCTTATCAAACAGGTTGGTCTTTTAATCAAAATTGTATTCAGCTCCCCATGTTCAGCATTCCCACTTTATTAATCTTTCCTGCTGCCTCTGGAGCCTGGTATGCTCTTTGTTATGCATTTGAGAGCACGGAATATTTGACATGAATGCAGTAGCGCTCTGGTGGAGATCAGTCATTTTAAACACCACCTCTTAGCATAACTAAATTTCATGCTGCTTTCACACCCTGCTGTCAAATCTGCTTAATACCTGTACTTTAATTTTGCTCACATTTTTCTCCTAAATATGTTTCTGACAAATGTACTCTTGCCATTAAACTGGTAACTCGTGGTGTAATCATTGCTTCTAAAAAGCAGCAAGAAAGATTTCCTTCTGAAAGGGGTTATTATTTCCACTTTGGATACATTAAGATATATAGACCATTAATATAAATTTCAAGGAACCAGGGATTATAAAATTTAGGGAAAATCATATGGATCTTTTTTTTTCTTCTTTATTAATATTTTTGTTTTATCCTGGTCACTGCATACTTTGACCTGAGACTCATGGGAGCATTGGGATGGTTAAACTTGTCCAGACCAAGGCTTTCCTATCTTCAAATGCCATGTTAGTGGCCCACAGCAGGTTCTCAGGGAGGAGCAAAAAAGGAGAACAAATATCTCACTAAATTTGCCAGACATAAACTTCCAGTTTCAAGACACACGCAGTTTAAAGCTTTGTTTTGGGGGCCCTGGGCAACCTGATCTAGTAGATGGCATTGCTGCTCATGGCAGGGGAGTTGGAAATTGATGATCTTTAAGGTACCTTCTCACCCAAACTACTCTATAACTCTATTGTTTGGCTTTGCTTTGGTGTTTTTTAGCTATTTATTTGTCTCTACATTTTTCTGTGATACCCTTGTAACTTTTAAACCATGGACTTTTGACATCTGTGNGGGCCCTGGGCAACCTGATCTAGTAGATGGCATTGCCTGCCCATGGCATGGGGGTGGAAATTGATGATCTTTAAGGTACCTTCTCACCCAAACTACTCTATAACTCTATTGTTTGGCTTTGCTTTGGTGTTTTTTAGCTATTTATTTGTCTCTACATTTTTCTGTGATACCCTTGTAACTTTTAAACCATGGACTTTTGACATCTGTGCAGTTTATGGCAATGTGTTACATAATTGACTGTCCCATAGGGTGAAAAAGGCTCTTTTCTTTTGATTGTGTTTCCCTGATCATTGAAGTGGCCCCTAATTTCTCTTTTGATGGTGAACAGTCATTTTATATATACTCTCTCCAAGCTGTGATTTCATGAGCTCCTGTCACATATTTCTTTCCCTTCTGTTTTCAGTAACTCAAGACTTCTGTGAACTCATTGTCTTTAATGGAAAAACCCTAATAATGTACCCTGGAAGGATGCAGAGGAGCAGCAGACTTGAGTGTAATCCATACTATACAATATCACAGCAGATAGGTTCAAACAATGAGCTGTAGCTCAGTTATTTATATACAATCTGTTATTTTCCATTATATATTTATTCTCTTATTTATCCAGAGGTTTTGCTGACCTCTGGATCTGTGGTGAGCTGTGAGAAATAGCACAGTGGATGTTGCTTCTGTAATCTCTCTGTCAATGAACACCATTTCATTTATCAGGTTCATAGTGTCATTAGATAAACAACTCTGATCAACAATCACTAGTAATTTCTAAGATGTCTTCTTCTAAAGGCTTTGCAGAAATTTTTCAATATAGTGAATGTTTGCACAAGACTTATTTAGGGGATAGATCGTAGAGAGAAAAATATCACTTAAATAGTAGTATGACTGTGTATATTAACTTTTGAAAATTGAATGAATGTGTGCTTCATTGGTACAGAAAATGCACCTTTGAACTCTGAGTTTATTTGATATGGACTAAAATCGACCTGATTAGTAGTGATAAGAATTTGATTCACTAAAAGGGGCTTAATTCACTGTTTTTACTAGAAAAAAAGTGTTTTGTTGTGATTGTTGCAATTTTGGTATCAGCTTTCACTTGTGATGACCTCACCAAAGTTGGGATAACATGAAACCCAGCCCGCCTTCATCCATCCACATCAATACACCACAGATCAGCTGTGGTTATGCCATCTCCTGATGAAAAATGTAATGGAAACATGCTAATTTATTCCTGGATTCATACATCAGTCTTCTGGCTGAGCAAAACAATAACAATTTAATGGCACATCAAGGTAAAAAAATCTTTATAGCCCCACCCTTCCAACAGCTCTGCCACAGACAAGGTATAGTTTTCCCCAGGAAAGAAAATGCTGGCAAGTTTCTGCAGTGCCACTGTGTTTCTGTTAACCTTCCCTCAAAGATTCAAAGCCTTGCAGCTATTTTTTTTTTGCTTTTTCTTTTGCACAGTATTTTTCTGTCTTTCAAGACTCTGCAATTTATGTAATCAATCCTAATTAACCAGCACAGCTTGAATGTGAAATTATGACTATCTGTCCTAAAATATTTATGAGATACCTTGCTGCAGAAGGGGAAACCCATTTGTGAAATTCTGTTGGCTGCAGAGATCCTGGATTCAGCTTTTTCAGACAGGTGCTAAAATCACAAAAGAGCTCTGCACCACTACTAGAAACAGAAAAATACCCGGGCAGAAATCTTGTATGCACAGGTAGCGCCAAGAACAGATGAGGAGAGATATGTTAAATTAATATATACCTTGCTGTGAGTTAATAATTCAGTTTTACTATAAAAAATCATAGTCTATAAAATTCTACGCTGGGAAGGTAAAGGGACAAATTTAGTTACCAGCTAAATATTTGTTCAATTCCTGTCAAACAAACCAATTCAGCTTGTTTTAATTTAACTTTACCATTGGCGTAGTAAAGTTAAATCATAAACTGTTTCTGGCTCATTGCAGAGTTGTTTGAAAATAGGTTTTTGAAGTTTGCGGATAGAGAGAAGGCATTCCACACATTTTCATTATACGTTACTTGCATTCTGAAATTCAAAATATTTCATATTTATTGCAACAAATGTCACAGTCAAGCAGTTATTGAAACTATAATTGACAATATAGTTCAGAATTACTTACATTAACAGATGTTCATGCTTATGCTGTTTATTTTCATAAAGAGAAAAAATAGTACAGCAGTTCTAGTGCTTTTATGGTATTGATTTCCAAGGTAGTGAAGTGGTTACATGTACGCAAAGACAAGTGTACAGATGGTAAATGAGCCATCAGTCCATGCTTTGTTTGTTCATAGGTGAAATCAATGGGATTCCCTTCTGAGCCTGGCAGTTTCCCTGTTTCCTTAAACAGAGCCTCGGGTGGGTGACAGGGATGTAGGCGTGTCCCTCTAGGTATCAGTAACACCAGATCCCTGGCATCTCTTCAGTGTATGCCATTACTGTCTCTTCCCCTTGAAGCCTTTTATCTCTGGAAGTTAAAGATGTCTGACTTCTGTGATTGTTTTCCCAATAAATTCAACTCTTTTTTTTGCACCCCAGAGGATACTACAATTTCTTCTCCAGGATGTTTTTCATTCTCCCTGCCGAAACAAACATTTTTTCCACTCTTCAATTTTTTAAAAATTTTATTCTGTTTTTCTTGTTATTCTTTAGAGGTCTATATATTATATATGGTCAACAAACTATTTAATCTCAGGGCTATATCAGTAATTATGGGTTTCATATTAGCAGATAATGTTTTGCCTAGCTCCTTCTGGATACAATTGCAGAGGGATTTTAAATCTGACAACTGTCTCTTGACAGTTGAGGCATGGATTTATAATGAAAGATAGGAATGATAGACTTGTTCCTTGAGAAGAAGTACCCAAATTTTTGGTTTACATAAAATCTAAAGTGGTGGTTTTTTTTTTTTTTGTTTTGTTGTGTTTTGTTTTGTTTGTTTTTTTGTATTGAATTGTCTTTCACAGCTTATTCAAACACTGGTTGCTCTTGCAGCATGAATTTACAAATTTGATTAATTTGCCTTGCATATCTGTGTCCAGGCTAGTAGTACATTCATAAACTATTGAATGTATCTTCTGAATCCCGAAAGGCTGCAATAGCACTGGTACCTTAGTGCTGCCTGAACATGTCTGGTTTCTAATAAACTAGCATGTGTTTAACATCAGCCTTCTGAAGCTTTGTTGTGTGAGCTCCCTAACATACCTCTCTCCAAATATTTGCAGCTTCCTGAGCAGAGCAGTGTGACTTTTGCCTGTGTCTTTATGTCTTCCCTTTTTTTCCCCCCGAATTATATCTAACATAACTTTGCAATTGCCATTTTAGTGGCTCATTCAGTGAAAATTTGTGGATTTCCCTGGAGCTTTAAAGGCACAGGCAAGCATGTAGGAAACTTGATCATAGTGGTGTTTATCATTATTTTAAAGGGATTAATTTTACTCATAATGCCTGGTCATACTGTCCTCTCAGGCTGCAATCCACAGGATTTTAATATCTAGAAAGCAAGATGACTTTCTCTGTGTGACTTGGAAAGATTAACATCTCTAGAGATTGTAATAAGGGGGCATATCTTAAGTATATCAACTATCATAAGAACTTGTATTTTAAAGTCACTTCTGTCTAACATGTAATGCAATTTTGCAGAAACCATAAGTAATCCCTTTGCTGTCTGGTTTTCTTTTTTTTTCATTTGTCCAGCCAGCTGTCTCCACAATGATCAGCATTATGGGTGCTGAGATTACCTGAGCTGATGTGCTGTTCTTGGTTCCTCGCACACGAGCCAGAGAAAAGGATGACAGGGTCAGGACATCCCTGCCAGGTCAGTGCAGTGACCTACCTCCCCAAAGGGCCAGTCATCAGTTTCTCATGAGGTAACATCAAAATATCTTAGCAGAATTGTTTAGTTGCTGCGTTTATTTGCTAACATCTTTCCGCACATTTATGACACTTGTCAGTCCAGGGACAGGACTAATAAGGACACAATAGCTCACTGAAGATTTTATCAGTTTAAGTGGGTGCAAATATTATCTGACTCTTGGTATTTGTTTTAGTAATGAGCTTGAAAACACTCAGTGGGAAAGAATTGGTTTTTTCCATAATGGCAGTAGTATCTGTAGGTATGGTACCACCTGGATATTACTACATGAAGTTTACAGAATATTTGCTCCTTCTGATTTATAGAAATTCAATCTCCTGCTTTCAAGTAAATGAAGAATTACCTAATGCTTTCTTTTAATGATCTCTCCTTACTTGGAAGCTGAACAGGGTCCAGGAAGTGATATTCAATATTCTGAGATTAACTACATAAATGTAACACCTAATAGGTATTTTAGATATTGAAAGTCATCAGCATGTAAATACAGCTTCTCAAGTCTATTTCCAACTGATTAATTATTATTAACATCTCTGGGTGGCAGTCCTGTGTTCATAATATAGCTTTCTATGAGATAAAAAATGACTCATTTTTTTGTGTTTCTGAGGCAGTGGAAGTGCTAACCAAGTGGCTGAGGCAAGGAGAAGGTTGTCTCTATTTCCCATAACTGCCTCCTTTGTAGAATGGGCAGACACAAGGAGTGGAGGCATGCTTGAAAGAATGCTGTCCCCAGTGTTCTGGTGCAGGTGACCCCATGGGCTGGATGGCCCTTGCTTGCCTTCCCCACGGCACCCTGCTCTGCACATGGCATTCTTTGCTCAGAGCTTGCCTTCTCTGGCACTGTGGTGCATTCACTGTCAAAGTGCATGCCCTCAGGGTGGGGTTAACTGTGTGCTAACATCCTCTCTGAGGCAACACAGTAATTCATTCCTGAAATTAAAGGAGAATAAAAAAATTACAAGATTTATCTCCTGGGAAAAAAAAAAAAAAAGCATTCACAGGTGGTGTATCAAAGTGTAGACTCCTACCTGCAGCCAGTTCTGTCCTGCCTGTTCACTGTTATGCTACTATTGTGCAAGAGGATTTTTTCTTTGTTGAACACAAACATGTCAGGATAACTTCCCTTTCCATCTCTCTAATTGGCAGTCCTAGTCTTAAACACGGAGCTTTTGATAAATGGAGTCTATGAATATTCAAGGGAAGTATCAAAAACCAAACAAACATTTTTTAATTTCCATTTTTGGTGTCTTTATATAGCTCTTCTCTTTATTTAGAAACAGTTCTGTTGTACTAGTCAGGAACTAGCTGAAACAATCTGCAGTTTATTTCAAATAAACATCAAGTATTAATCATTCAGCAGTCTTCTTTGTGATCCTGTACCAGCTGGAAAAAGCTAAGCTATTTATTTTGATATAGTTCTAGTTATATTACACTTGCAATTTTAAATTTTCTGCGTAATAATCCCTCCATTTTTGAAACAATGTTGCAGGTCCACATGCTATGCATATGGTCTCTTTCAAACAAGTGAGGTTTTAAATTATAATTGCTTCTTGAGAACAGGGAAGGAAAATTAAATAAATTAGAAGAGAATGTAACATGGTATGTTTGAGAGTTGTTTTCTGGCTCAGTTTCTCCACAATCCTTCTGAATATTTTGTACAACAAGAGAAAAATTACAGTATATAGGTATCATGACTTTTTCCGTAGTAATATGCTGCCTTTGTCTATTTTTAAGTAAGTGTAAAACAAAAAAATCTGTGACTGCCTTAATATAGATGGTACATCTGTAACAGATGCAAAAGGTAGGTTGGTCTCATGTTTTCCTTGCCTGAAGAAAAGGTAGTAAAGTTCACAGCTTCCTCTGGAGCCTCACTGGCCAGCTGCTCTGTGTGCCACAGAATGCAGAGGTTGTTGTCACTATGGCTGTAATAGTGCTGTAGATGGGAACTTAATGTGAGCCGGGACCAAAACAGAGTTTCAGCTCAGAGAGATATTTTGGCAGAAATTTTAATAATAAAAGTAAAGCAATTAAGTCTTCAGACTTATTCTCTGTGTTTTACCCTTACAACCTGTGGTTTATCTCTCCTCCCCATTCCCTCACAGTAAATCTCCAGAACTCTTCTTTCTTCTTGCCAGAATTTAAGATCACTGTCACTGAATTTGTGGGCATCATTACAAGAGGAAAAATTTTAGAGGTGAATTATGGGAAAAGATTTATGAAGAAAAACCAAAAGCAGCTTGGAGCTAGTTTTTCATAAACAGCTTCTTAGCCAAAGCTTATTAGCTTTCTCTTCCTCTATCTCTCTGTGCCAAAGAAAAGTTTATATAAACTCAGGCCTTTTGTGTGTTATTGAGGAGCCTCTCTAAACGAGATGAAAAGTTAAGGGTGCTTCACCAAACCTCTGTGTCTCTTGAGTTTTTGTAGAAGAAGATTTCTAAGTCTTTAGTCTTGCCCTATGTCAGTGGGCCAAAGACAACAGAGTTTAGAGGGTTTCATCACTGATGCAGCCAAAGTGATGAGAAAATATTCTGCAGAAGAGATATAGTCTAATTTGTTGGTGATTTTGTGCACAAGAATGTAGTTTAGGGGAGTGACTACCATTAATGAATACTTTTTTGTTCATGCTCCCACCAACACTTAGGAACACACAGTTAAGTAAAGAGCAAGATTAAATCCTGAAGTTTTTTCCTTGACTGGCTGCTGAGATCAGTTCTTATTTGCTTCTCAATGGTATAACTTACTACTTCTTAGGATCCTTCCAACAGGAAGCAATCATTTAAAAAGCACTGAGGAAATTTATGATGAGTTAAATATATAGGGTTATTTTTTCACGTTCCTCAAAATTCTGCATGTGATCTGATTTGTAGCATTTGTCATAGACTGTGGTGTTTGAATAGTGCAATCAATGAAACCCCAAAATAAATAGTTGAAATAATCAATCCCAGAAATAACAAAGACCTTAATCTGCAACATCTGTAGGACTTATTTGCTGACCAGAGATCTTGGACTGACATAATTTTAGGAAGGAAAAAAACTGTTTCTATAAAATTTTCAATCTACTGATTAAATAATAAATTCAAAATACAGCCTGCCAGATTTCTAGACTTGACAATGTTCTAATAATAGTATTGTAACATGAATACTAGATCAGAAGTATGCTGAATGTGTCCCTCAGCTTACCAGTATGGTAGGCTGGTACCTATTTTAGTTAATGAATATTTAGGTTTTTGTGAAAAACAAAGTTGGTATATAAAACACCTGACATTTCAATAGCTTGTGTAAATAGTCAGAAATCCTGTTCTTTACTGTTTCAGTTTCTCAGGGACAAAATTATTTCAGTTTTTCACAATATCAAATGGTATACGTCCACAGCAGTGACAACCCACATTAATTTTCCACATTACTGTCAGCCTGCAGATGACACTCATTATTTTCTGTTCCTTCCCAATTTGTCGACTCTCCTTCCTGCCCTGGTTGTGTTCTGGGATGGCAGCACTAGGCCAACAGTGAAATTAAATAGTTTGGGAAGTTATATAGTCACTGTGGTTTATTTCTTATTCCAGGAATAAGAATTTTCTTATTTACTCAGTAATCCTGGGAGGAAGCACCATCCTGCTGGTTCCTGTGAGCTTTGCAACAGCATGTCCATTGGAGGGCCCCTTCACAAAAGAGCCTGGGAGTGCTGGTGGGTGCTGTGTTGAAACACCAGCAACGGGCCCATGTGGCAAGGAAGGCCAGTGGTGTCCTGGGCTGGGTGAGGAGGGTTGCCAAGGGGGGGAGGGAGGGGATGCATCCCCTCTGCTCAGCGTTGGGGGGGCCACACCTGGCGTGCTGTGTCCAGTTCTGGGCTTCACAACAAGAGGTCTTCATGAGAAACACATGGCAAACACACACACAAAAAAAGCAAAGCAAATAAAATAAAAGAAAATAATAGGGTGCAAGTTTAAGAAAAGCCAGAGGGAGTAAGATACCTAGGGGGACTGCCAGTACCCTGTGAGGAAGAAAAACATTGAAACATAGACTTTTAGAACAAGAAAATTTAAAAATCAGTGACAAGGTGAAATCACTTTTTTCTTAGGGAATTATAGCTCTCCTTAAGCCTCTTGACTCTTTGATTATTTGGGATACATAAAGTGCAATAGTGAGATTAACCCTGCAACTTCCTTTTAGCTCATTGTATAGACTTTTGAGCATCAGAAATTAATAATGATTAATCTCTTGCCTTTTTAGAATGTGTACTTCTTATAAAAAAACAAAAAAGAAAACCAAGAGTTCACAGTTAAAATGACTATTTTGATATTTGAAAATCATTTAATTGAGTCCTGCTCATGCTGTGTTGCTATCAAGACTTAGCAACTCTGAAGCCCATGAATATATTAGAGGGGCTTGAAATTTAATATTCATTTGTGGCTATTGAATCAAGAGTATGAGAGATAGTATATGAAAATTTTTATATGGTTATCAAAGTCAGAACAGCATGATCATTTTGCTTCAGTAGCTGTGTGCTAGAAACTGGCAAAGTGAATGTTTTCTTTTCCAGCAGGAAAGCATTTGGGCAGGGCATTAATGCTTTCCAAACCTAATACTAATATTCCACATTCTTACACCTCCAAGCAATAATGACAACTTCGGTTATTTGCCTGGATGAAAATCAGGTGAATGAGAGTAACTGCAAAACTTTTAAATTAAGGTGGTCTATTAAGGAATGCATTTTACATGCTGTTGCTATGAGAATGTCTGCAAAATTCTGTGGCATACTGTGAATAAACATTTTTATCTCTTTCCCAGCCGTGCTGTATTAAAGCCTGCCATGGTATTTACAAAAGAGAAAAAAAACAAAAAAAAGGTTGTAGGGGGAAAATTTCAAGGGATGATATAATATAAACATTTGTAAAATGAGAAATTATTTTTCGTACACAGTTTCTGCACACAATCTTCTCTTGTGCTTGTATTTCTTTTATAGCTCATCTTTCTGCTGCTAACAAGCATTTTATATTGTATTTTTTCTGTACAAAAATTGGTTAGATATTTATTTGATCTTTGCCAATGCTTTTAATACATTAAGTACACTGCTTTTTTAAATACGTTCCCTTTCTTGATACTTCCTAGAAATGTGCTTCAAACTCTATAATATGAAATACCTCCTCAATCCATGTCAAAAAAGCTAATTTTTGAGGATAGCTATGATGGCACCTCTCTCTCAGACAAATCCTCACACTTCTTCAAGATTGATGGAAAATCCACAAAATAAACTTTCAAAATTAAGAGAACCTTCCTAAAAGTATCAGAAAAGTGGTGAATTTGATAAACAAACAAAAACATATTATTTGTTTATTCGCTTTTGGAAGTCAATAGAGATTTGATTTGATTGTGTAAAACATGGTATGAATAGGATTTATGCATTTCATTAATGCTGCCATCTGTATGAAAATATCTCTGCAGACATTAAAAGGCTGTTGTCAGCTGCCCTACGAAAAGGCTTGAAATTCGTCCTCCTGGGAGAAAAAAAGTGTCTTACCATGCTAAAGGTGGGAGGCAATCAGTTAAAGGGAGTAACCCTGACTACTAGGAGTCTGGTTTTTACTAAGTTGTTTTTTGTTAGGGAGATTTCCATCTTTCTACAGGAACAGAAATAGTGTTTAAGAGCAAACTGCTGATGCTCAGATGAAGACGTGGAGCAGCAAATTATTTCATGGACTAGATCACAGCCTTTTTAAGAAGCTGCATCATGCTGATCACAGATGGCTTTACAGGCAGTAATGGCCAACATTTTAACACTGACTGAGCTAAATTAAAATCAAGTTGGAAGTTTATTGCATTGCCTTAAAGTTTATAACAGTTTAAATTCACTGAGAGGAGATTGATTCATTTTTATGTATATATTATTTAGAGAGCATGACCTTTCAAGCAGAGAATACTTTTATGTGAAAGCAATGATCTAGGAAATGGGGGTTTCCCATTATTATAATAGTGACTCAGGAAATGTTAGAAAGTCATTGATTTCTTTCTTTTAAGTATGAAAATTTCAGCTCCAGCTGGAAAAAAAATAAAATTTGCAATGTTGATTCTTAGCAGTGCCTGCACCTATAGTATAGAAAAAATGTCAAAGACTTAAAGATGGAATAAATTTAGACAAAGAACTTACAAACAGTTCTGGGATGACTCAGCCTCCTGTTTTTGCCAGAAACATTTAGTGAGTTTTGCCCCAAATGATCCAGCATTTTTTGCCTTGTGGTCTGATAACCACATTCTTGCACTATTAATTTTGATAATCAGATGCAATGATGGGGAAGACCCTGTCTTTGAGAATGTTAGAGAATTCCTGACCTGTCCCCACAAGATGTGATGCTCATGGAGGTCCAGCACGGTGCTTTCAAAAGAGCTTTTCCGCAGCCACATTTAACTTGGCTTTCATACTGTCAAATGTCAAACTCATCATTTTTATTATAAGTCTTACCAAAAGCAAATGAAGGAACACCCAAGGGAAAAGCCACTGACTGTGAAGTAAGGATTGACAAAGTGGGACATAGCCCCACTACTGGCTCAGGGACAATAACCACCACAACCATTTACCATTTGGTTAATTTGCTGAAATGCTCCCTGTCTGCTTTTTACTGCTGAGTGGAGGGAAGATAACTATAATTTAATCAGTATATTTCTATAATAATTCTGTGAATGGCTCTTTCATATGGAAGCCCCTTGGGCTTGTTATTGCTATGAACACTCCTGACTGATGTCCTTGTGAGTCTGCCTCTCGAAAAACTCATGTTATAAGCCACAAGAGTAAAATATGTCATTGGATATATGGTGTGTCAGATTTTTGTCAGAGGCTCTTGTTCAAACCTTTGCTTTTAAACATTCTTGAGTATCTTTCGAAACTGGTCAGAAGTGTAATTTCTGGATCTAAGTGCAATCTTGATTTTTCATTTTGAGACTGGGTTTAAAGTTTAAAACAAAATAGATTTGATTATCTCCATATCTTTGTGGAAGGCCCCTACTTCAGTAGTGAAATGCTTATGTGAGCTTTGTAAGGAGGCAACCAGCAGGGAATTAAGATGGGGAAGACAACTCTTCCAAAATAAATCCATATTCCATTGACACCTATTCTGCAATATACAGATGTGCAGGATCTAAAACGACCAGTCAAAATTACCACAGCAGCTAGCAGCATCATATGCTAACTCAGTCTTCTTACTCTGTCCTCTGTCTCTCCAATGTTCCATTTTCCTTTTCTTCAGTAGTGTTATTTCTTGTATTTCATGTAAGACTGCATTGTTGAAAGCAGATGTCCACTCCAGACCCTTTCCTCAAGCATATCATTGCTTCTGTTCTTAGCAATCACACACTTTTTGTGTCACAACTCATCTCCTACTCTTTAAATACAGCATACAGAGAGCGAGCACAGTGAGATATGCACAGTAAATGCAGAAATTTATGAAAATGAAATTATATTCTTCATGAAAAGGAGTATCCTATTAACAAAGCTGTTTTTAAGCATCCCTTGGGTCCCCCTCCAAGATGATGACAGCAGCTGCAGGATTCAGTATGGTTGGTTAGGAGTGCTTCTGGGTCTCCCTGTACTGTGCATGGATATGCTCCTCTGCACACTTTGGGGCACACGATGTTGCAATCTTTTCAACTTCATTTTTAATTTCAGAAGCTATGAAATTTGGTTCTTGGTGGAGGATTTCCTGGACTAAAAGAGAGAAAGTGAGCTTGAGAGACCACCTGGCCTTACCCACCAGCACCTGCAGTCCTGTGCCTGATTTGAAAGAGTAGACAGCTCAGGGTGCAAAACGAAGAGCCAAGTGCACAGAAAGGCAACAATTTCTTAGAGTTATAAATTTTTCCTACATTAGGAACTTTCTCTCCCTGAAGACTACACTATTTAGCCTCTTACAACTTCTCCCATTTCCAAAGGGAAAAATACCATGGTGTGGGAAATCCACAGCAAATTCAGAAGTTCTCTTAAAAGAAGTAAAATGGCTATGACTCACCTGTAGGTGCAATTTTCATGCATCCTCACTCAGGAATTTTTGCTTTGATTACTCATAATTAGTCCCAGATCATTCATTTTTGGCTATATTTTATCCTACAAGCTCTGAAATTCAGAATATTTGCAACCAACAAAAAGTTGTTCATAGTGTAATATGGTGGCTGGGGGGGTCCAGCAGAGCTTTTCTCTCTTGTAAACCATTCTGACTTGTAAACCCGGGGGAGCCCAGCTCGTAGCTATGTCCCAAAGCACATGAGTGTTTCAAGACATGTTTCAGAGCAGTGCATGGGCTGAAGCAACACCTAGGGTGATACTTTTCCCCCCTTCAGGAAATGCAGAGCTGCATGTGTAAAGCAGATATTTGGCTCAGGAGACCTGATTAAATCTAGTCTAGAGAGATTTCCAGAGAGGAAAGACTGAAATTTGGAATGTGTTGCAGTTAGTGGAACTGAAATATGGATGTTGGAAAGTGAAGTTCTTTCAAAATAAAGATCAAATACTTCATTTTTACAATGCTAGAATAGAAACTGAGGTGCTGTTACAAAGTTTTTATCACCTGTGTTATTTTTATGTATGTAAAAATAGATGAATATCTATATGAAAACTAATATCTAAAGTATCCATGTAATATCTGCATAGATATTATCTTTTACGAGATTTTTAAAATTAGTTGACTTGAATCTATATGTGCTATCCAGTAGCATGTAACTTCATCAAAACTCATGCTTTCTTCAGGCAGCTGTGAACCAGTAGAATGGGGTGCAGATAAAAGTTAAATGTCAATTTCTAGCTGTATCTCATATTTGATTGTCACTGGTTATTCATTCAGCATCTGAGTGTTATAAGAATCATGGGAAATGTTGAAAATGTGGGCAGAAGACTGAAATAGTTTTTTTCTTTTAGATACACTAAATGAAAAAAAACTAGATGAAAGAAGTGGAGAAGGTAAAGGAATCAGAGCATAATATAGGATATAAAAAGATGTCAGAGGAGATTATAAAAAAAAGACAAGGGAATTAACTGAGGTTTGTTTGACACGGTCCAAGTTAGGCTGCAAGTGAGCATTTGAGACATGTGAGAGGTATTAGGAACTCCCTGATGGGATAATCATTATGTAGCTGCTGTGAACACTTGTATCCCCAGGAACTGATGGATCACTGAAAGGATATCAGAGGGACAGATCTGTTAATAAGGATGTCTGGATAGTTCATGAGGACATTTGTTGTACTATCTGGCAGAGCTGTATAAGCATCTGTGATTCTCTAAATATCTTGATTGTTTTCTCCAGGATTTGAACTCTGCTATTTCCCAAAACAACTGAGCTGCAAAGTGCTGCTGCTGGGCAGCAGCTTTTCAAATAACTTTAAACTGAAGATAAAGCGGTAGCTAATCAAGCATGGGTAAGCAGTGGCATCTCTAATCTAGTCTTAGAGGCATGCAGTGATGGAGCCTTCACAGCCATTCACATGACCTATTGTGATGCTTCCAAAATCAGTACCAGTATTGTATTATACTATCCCCCTCAAATTTTCTTCTTTGAATTAAATTTCCTATGCTGATCCAAACACTCTTCATGGGTATCCATGTTCTCACTACTTTTCTCTACTCTATCATTGTTTTTCTGTGTTTTCCTAAAGAACCCAGTAACACAGCTGCAAATTTGCAGGTGAGACTTCTAAGTGCTGTGGGAGAATTGTTTCATTTGTCTTGTTTCAACATCTCTCTTAACTTCCTCGAATGAGTTTTGCCACTTTCTCCATGGCTTGATGACATTTTTCATTTTTGTACAGTTCTCCATTCACTTCAATTATCATACTTTTTTTTGACATTTTGCTACGTTCATTAACCCATCCTGAATTCATAGTTTATTCTTCCTGCTCAGTTTGTAAATGAAATCTTCTACCTCAATGTTCTCCTGCCGCCTATTGAATAAAAAGTTTTCCATGTATTTTTTTTCTTATTTGAATTATAATTACATTTCCCAGGAAGCTTATTGCACTCTTCAGCTCCATGTATTCTACAAATTATATACATATTTATATATTCATATTTATATGTGTGTGTGCTCTATTCATATGTCTTAATGAAAGTACAGAACAAAATTGTATCCAGAATTGACTCTGCAATTGACTCCCCATTCAGCATCCTTCTGCTTGAAAGAGAGCCATTGATTAATATCTGTTTTGGTACAATTATTCATCTGCTTGGTCACTCATCTTTCATCTATTTTGTATTTCACTAAACTGCTTGTGAATATGTGATCTCCCACTGCGTTAAAAATTTAGTGACAGTTGCAGTTTCTTTAATCACAAGTCATACAGAAGATAGAAGCAAACTATTTTGAAGAAAATGTTTTTCAGAGATTCATACTAATTGCCATTGTTTTCTTTTCTTCCATATACTCAGTTTTCTTCTTTTAAAATGCAGACACCATCTTGTCCCCTTCTGTCCTCTGGTAACTCTATTTCCATTGTGAATTCACACATATGTAATGGCCCTAAGAGTAATTTGAATAATTTTAAAGCTACTTAGAAAGAAACTAATCAAGGCTGAACAATTTAATAAAACATA
>VZTR01017999.1:631599-642707 GCA_013400775.1 Chaetops frenatus | reverse complement strand
CTTGAGAGAGTCCAGAGGAGGCAACGAGGCTGCTGAGGGGCTTGGAGCACAAGCCCTGTGAGGAACGACTGAGGGAGCTGGGGCTGTTTAGCCTGGAGAAAAGGAGACTCAGAGGTGACCTTATCATGCTCTACAACTTCCTGAAAGGTGGTTGTGGCCAGGTGGGGGTTGGTCTCTTTCACCAGGCAGCAACTGACAAAACGAGAGGACACAGTCTCAAGCTGCATCAAGGGAAATATAAGTTGGGTATTAGGAGGAAGTTTTTTACAGAAAGGGTGATAAAATGTTGGAATGGTCTGCCTGGAGAGGTGGTGGAGTCACCATCCCTGGATGTGTTCAAAAAAAGACTGGATATGGCACTTGGTGCCATGATCTAGTTGAGGTGTTAGGGCGTGGGTTGGACTTGATGATCTTGAAGGTCACTCCCAACCTGGAAGTTCTGTGAATTCTGTGAATTCTTGTTCTTCAAGAGAGTGAATATCTTCACAGAGACAACTGTGCCTCTCTAACTGTGATGGAAATAACAGCAGTAGTAGTCAACATAAATGACTGTGTCCCACATCATCCCAACAGGAACATTGCATTTGAGGCCTCTGGAAACAAGGATTTACAGATTTTATAAAGCCAGGTAGTATAAATAGCTGAATCTGTTAGTAGCAATATCTGTCCCCTTGTGCAGTTCTTAATTTCTTGGCTTTTCATGAAGGCTTTCCTCCACAACTTAGAGGATTTTGGCACAGGAAAAATTGCAAATCCTATTCCTTAGGCTGAAAGGGGGTAGTGTCATCCACATAGCATATTTCCTTATTTATCATCTCTTCAGGTTCCAAGGAACACGACTGGAGAGAAGGGACATTAATCAAGTTGTCATCCCCCACTTTTCCCTCAGGTTTGTAAATCACGCCACCGTTGACATAATGAATGTCTTTTTGTAGGCCAAGAAACTTTCTTAGGAGCTCTCCAAGGACAAAGTGCCTGGAGAGACTCTTTGCTAACTCTACCTCTATTTAAAATTCACCTAAAGTTTTAAAAAATATATTTAAATTGTGGGCATTCAGATGAAAATGCAGGCATCTTTTTCAGACACAAAAGAAACCCAAACAAAACAAAACAATAAAACAAGTGGTCATTTCTGTTGAAATGGTTCTCATGGGGTGAAGAAGATTTCTGAAGATCACTGAGTAAGAGAAAGGAACAATAACAAAATAAGTATGATTTTCCAGGTTAAGAGGTGATCTCGGTGATAGCTGCTCTATCTGATATAGATATGCTCTGGATAAAATCTGTAATCCATAAAATTTGTCAAAGGCCTGGAACCCAGCTCTTTTGCTTGCTCTCTCAGCTGAGTGCTTTAGCTTGACACACTCAGTTCCTGATGGTGTGTCTGTGTTGGAGCCAGCTGACATTGGCTCTGTTGGACCCAGGGAAAGCTTCTAGCAGCTTCTCAGAGAAGACACCCCTATAGCCCCCTGGTACAAAAACCTTGCCAAGTAAACCAAATACAGCTGTGGAGGGACACAGGCCTGTCTTGAGTGCATCAGTGCAGGTATTGGACAGATTTTTTTGAAGCAAACTGAGACTTGACCCTTATAACTGTTTTTGACCTTCTTGTTGCATCGGTGATAGCCAGTGATGCTCTTCAGTGCTTTTGTATCCATTTGTATTTGGCTGTCATTGCAGAGATTTTTTCTTTATGAAAACCACTGCAATTGCATATTTGAAAGCTGTAATCCTCACAGCCATTTTCTCATATTCAGTTGCTTTTATTCAATTTTTCAGGTTTGCTGGTAAGTCTGTTCTGCTGATATTTAACCATATTGCATCATTATTCTTTGCTAATGCTTAAAGAACTTCTTCACTTGCTCTAGATATGCACCCTCAATGGGACTTCCAATGTTTTATTGTAACAAGAGGCTGAAAGTTCATGAGTATGTTTATCTGTTCTTATGTTTGAAAGATCATGATGACCAGGGGAGACACCTGAGGACTGGAAAAAGGCAAACATCATTTTTGTCTTATCTTTGCAAAGACAAGATGGAGGATCTGGGAGGTTACAAGGCAGTCAGTTTCACCTTGACACTCAGGAGGGTTATGAAGTAAATAAGCCTGGAAATATTTGCAATTACATGAAAATTAGGAAAGTAAATGGGCATAGTTAGCAGAGGAAATGAAGAGGAAATGAAGAGGAAAGCCCCATAACCAACCTGAAAGCCTTCTATGATAAGATTATTGTCTTGATGGATGTGAGGAGAACAGGAGGTATTCTTTATATTGACTTTAGCAAGGCTTTTTGTCTCTCATAACATCCTCATGGAAAAACTAATGAAACATTGACTAAGTGGAGAATGAGGTGGGCTGAAAACTGCAGCTGCACTCAGACGGTTGTGATAAGTGACACAAAGTCTAGCTGGAGACAAGGGACTAGTGGTGTGCAGCAAGGCTTGGCTCTGGAACCAATGCTGGTTATCGTCTTTGTTAATGTCCTGGTGAGAGGACAGAGAATGTTCACAGCAAATTTGCAAGTGATGCAAAATTGAAAGGCTGTAAGTTGGTGTATTAATTTGGAGCATGTTACAGATGCTGTAACAGGCAGGGTATATTTGCTCTATAGCAAACATGATTATTTGAACATTTCTCATAGTGGGTATGCATATAGGCAACAGCCAAAGGAAGAAAAAGATCAATACAAGTTCTAACTCTGATCTTAAGGTCACTTAATCTAGTACTTGAAGAATTTTACTATTAGTATTGTCAATTTGAGCTTTGGGGCTGACACTGAGGATCCCTAAGGACAGTATTATGTCCCATAATTGCTATATATAATTGCTAAGGAGGCATTTTGGACTAAATGTCTGGAATGTTTAAAATTCACAAAGAATATTTTTATATGTCATTTGCATGTATTTAACTGCACCAAAAATGGTTCTAAAAACTGGAATGAGCAGGTTGTCTAAGACAATTTTCTCAATGCCTCTTGAAAATGCTCTTGGGGAGAGAGCAGGGAAATTATATTTCAGAGCCAATCAGAAGTTCAGCAGTAGCTGTACACATGCTGGGTATCAACCCTTTACTCAAATAGTTCCATTTGTACTTTCAATGAATACAGAAAAGAAAAATAGAAATAAGGCTGTTATGAGAAACTCAGATTTCCATTTGCAATCTACATAGTCCTGCTGTTTTTAAATAGTAGTTTTAAGCAGTTGTTTTGCACAAGGAATTGCAGGTCTGTTATGATCCCAGTAAAAAAGTCACTTAAGCTCTATAAAATATCCTTTAAAATATTATGTATCAGAGTTACACTGTAAAGAAAGAAAGAAGAATACAGATAACCTTGCATCCCTTTAAATGTTAAAAATCCTTAGCTGTGCAGCTTTCAATAGACCTCTGATGCACACTGTGTACACGCTGTCAATACTCTGCCCACGGGAAGAGTGAAGCCCTTTGCTATAGGAATTTCTTGAACGAGAATAACTGTGTTAATGATTTCTGCTGTCCAAAAAAAAAAAAAAAAAAAAAAGGATGCTCACATCACGTTTCTCTGCACTTCTGGATAAAGGCAGAACAGGAAGGTGTTGCAGTTGCTGGTACCCAGCAGGAGCAGGCCTGTGGCACTAAGCCAGCTGAAGTGATCCTGCAGCCAAGGGTTTTTTGCAGCCCAGCACAGGCTTGAAGGCCACGCTGGATGTGCAGCACAGCATGGTGCAGGCCTGGGTGTTTACTCAGATAAACTTTTTTGCTGATCACTAACTCTTCCATGTATGATAGTGTCCCAGTTGGGGTCATCACAGTACTAGGTTTTAAGTATTCTCATAGTTTATTCAAAAATCATTTAAGAGACTTATTATATTGATTTTACTCAGGCAATGTCTGTTTAATTTTGCAGAACCATTTTCACTATGTTGTGTTGTATGGTATATAAATTTCCCTGGCTACTCTTTTTTCCTTTAAAGGATTAGCTATTCTTTTCTAAAAAAAACTTGTTTATGAAAGTAGATTTACATTCAACATTTTAAATTAAATTTTAAAAATTTATCATTTTCAAAATGAATAAAATAAAAAAAAAAAACCAAATAATCCAAAATGTATTTGATTTCAGTATTAGGTTGACATAACATGGAAAGTTGTACTAATTGCAGCCTATATCAAACACTTTTATTTTTCAAGTAGTGACATTCATTTAATTTTAGCTGTTCTAAAGTAAGATGTTATTTTGGTATTCTAAATATGTGAAGTCTTATCCTGCTATTGAGCAATTGCAAAAAAAATAAAGAAACAAAAATTATTAATAGGAAAAAAAAATCATGCTTTGCATGAAATGTTAGAGATTCTCAGTTTTTTCAAAGCCTGGCAATGCAGTACTTCTGAGGTAAACTTTCCCAGATGCTTTGTTCTTCCCAGATGAAATATGCATGAAAGAATGAAGAAGCACCCTCAGCTAAGATGTATTAGGTTGTCACTACTAATTGCAGTAGACACGTTAGTTCTCTGTTGCTCTGAGAAAATCACTCCAGCATAAAGTCAAAGGCTTCTAATGGAAATCAGTTAATGTAACTTCATTCTTGGCTTTTTTGAAGATTTTTCTTAAAAGCTGGAAAGAGTAACAAACAGAGAGATCTAAGAAGGCAATGGAAAGAACCCTGGGCAATCAGTGAAGATGATTTTTTTAAAACATATCTATTCTGAACACAGGACAAAGCAAGGAAAGCCTGTACAAGGCCATGCTAGAGACACCAAAAGTGAGGCAAATGAGAATTTTAATTGCCACAGTTGGACTTTTTTGCCAACATGAGACTATGCTGTAAAACCTGAACTTTGTTTAATGTTGGTTTAAAATAGAGACCTTTCAGAGGCTAGGAGAACATGCCAGTTGCCACAGTAATGGAAGGGTGCAAGCTGTGTTAAACAGGGTGAAAGCACAAGATTTTATTTGCCATGAAAGTGATTGCAGAAGTGGTGAAACAGATAAAAAGTAAAAACTCTATGTGGTAGAGCTGTTGGTGTGCATTGAGTAGGAAGGGGTACCAGTGGTTTACAAATAAAATTCACTTTGAAGGGTTGAGAGTTTACTTCAGCTCAGCTTGTAGATTTGTGGAATTTTTGTCAATTTTGAGACTGCAAATTGCTTCAAAAAATTACTATCTTGTGCAGGAGATAGTGGTGAAAATAGCTGTGTTTGGCTTAGTCTTTGGCTTTTTCATGTTGCCTGAGACTCAGCAAAACAACTGGTTGGTGGAATATTGAATTATTACACTATTGTGCTTTGGCATTATTTTCCTACCTCTCCTATCCTGATTTTTAAGGGCTGAGAGGTGCTTGACTGTGGAGATGTTGTCTTGACTGCAGTAATTTGTCTGTTTTGCAGCATCCAGACCGCTAGCCCCCAAAGAAGAAATGTTATGAGAGGATGCTGGTGGCTAAGTTTAATCAAACATCTCACAGTGTATGCCTTAGTTCTGAGAGCTTCACCAGAGGTACCATTTTGTTTCATAATGCACATAAACAGACCTCTTGAGCAAATGGCTCTGCCCATCTTTTGACAGTATCTTTGCTGGCAGGTGGATGGTACTGCATTGTTGGGCCTTAAGACAGCAAAGGAAAGAGCATCAGGGAGCAGTGTGAGAATTATTCATTTGACTTCAGTTAAGAAAACTGAGAAAACTCTCAGTGGGATTGATTATTTGCCATGTTTTTCTAATCCAGGAAGCAGATCTCCTTCAGAAAGCTGAAGGTAATGAAAGAGTTTTATTTATAAATCCATAGTTAAAGATGATGGTTTACAAAGTTGTTCAATCAAATAAAAACCTCCACAAGAAGGTGCCTCAAAAAAAGACAATCATAACATTGATTTTTCAACTTTCTGCAGTTATTATGCTTTAAACAAGAACTTCCTTGTATGTACAGGAAGCCTGGAAATGTCCAGCACATCAACATTTAAAAAAAGCCAACAATGCTGGCTGCTTGTGGAGGTAAAATAAAATACTAGAGTTACAGTATTCTTTGGGTTCCCAGTAAAATGAACCATCCATTCTTTGCTTTTAAAGATTTACTTTNAACTTTCTGCAGTTATTATGCTTTAAACAAGAACTTCCTTGTATGTACAGGAAGCCTGGAAATGTCCAGCACATCAACATTTAAAAAAAAACACTCTTGCAACCAATCCTTTTGTCATCTAGAGCATATTTTTTCATTGACACATCAGAACAAGAAAAAGTGCCATGGTTAAGAGATTACACCTTTGTCATGTCTAAGGAAGGATCAAAAGCAAGTTACTGTTCCTTTTGTCTTTCTCCCAAGCTAGAATTTTCTATTTTCAGTATAATGTACAGAAAGCAGTTTCTTTCAGCTTACAAAATAGACATCTTTGGTATATGAATCAAATTAAATAACCACCAGCACCCCAATTTCTCCTACCAGAAAGTAATGACTGTGAGGAGAAAGCTCGCTATTAATCACTCAAAAGATTGTTAAAGAATGGCTTTCTGAGTGGAGAAACCAAAGAGCAACCTCAGAGATCTGAGTCAACTTCAAGTCCAACATTTTTTGATCTATGGCTATGTCTGCATTGGCAAGTGTAAAGGAGAGTGTGGAACAAAAAGTGGTGAGGACTGAGTCAGAACTCTGATTTTATGTTGGATACCTTTTTTCTTCTATATTTGGGCTTCCACCCCCTATTTTAATTCTAGTCATGTATCATCGACTAACCGTGCATTAGCAGTTGGAGAGCATTAGTTGTGCTGTTGGAACAAAGCTTACCATTTAGTCTCACCCAAAAGAAATGCAGTTCATGCACTACATGATTCACTTCATGAAGTGAGTCAAAAAGTGGTAATGCAAGTGGACCCTTTGACTTCTGCAGAGAGGAGTCACTTCTTTCCCCTCCACAGAGTAGTTCCTGCACGGATCAACCCTCCCCTCAGCTGCAACAGCCACGGTAATGAGCAATGTTGGTAGAAACTGGGTGTGATAGTTCAGTCTGGAAGAGCCAGTGTCATTTCTTCAAGGCTGGTGTGCAGGTCCTTGTTCCCAGCCTGCTGCCTTAGGTAGTTGCCTCCTTATCCTATTTTTCAAAGCAAGGCTGCCCGTGTAATTTACTTATTTTATAACTCAGAGCAAATAACTGGCATTCTTAAATCAGTACTGCTGTGGTTGAACTGATAGGAAATGTAATAATCCATATAATTTATAGTATTCTCTATCATTTTATGATGGTCTTCCTATCTTCCCTGGAATTATAAAATCAACAGCCTCGCAGTGATTGTCTTATAAGGTCCAAAGGGCAGAAACCATCCTTTCATATTGAGGCAATTCCCTCTTTTATTAGAAATTCAAGTCATCATTTTCACCTTCAAAGAGATTCCTCTGGTTTAAAATGCTCAAATTTATCAGTATTAATTCCCCAAACTCCAAATTTTCTAAACTTCACAGATCAAATATTGGGTGACTGGGTTTTGTTCAATATTCACTTGAATCAAATCCTTCATTAAAATATTTGGTCAAAATTCCAGTTACCTTCTAAGTTTAAATTTCTGTGTACCTCTAAACATTTACGTTCTCTGTACATGTAAGTTTATCACAATGAAAGCTTGCTGACAAAATTTGTTGGGTTTTTTTTGTTGTGCTGTGGGGTGTTTTTTTTTGTTTTGTTGTTGTTGTTGTTGTTGTTTGGAGTTTTTGTTTGTTTGTTTTTGGTTTTTGTTTTGTTGTGGGGTTTTTTTGTTTGTTTTTTGTTTGTTTTTGTTTGTTTGTTTGTTTGTTTGTTTTATAACTGAAGCATAAGTTAGTTCTTTTAAAAATGGAGTTGAATTTAAGAAACATGTCTGGTCAACTGCAGTTCAGAGATTTCCATAAATATCCTGTTTAGTAATATGAGTAATTTCTTTGGAGTTGTGTCTGTATTTTGCAGTAGTAGAGAAGAGTGAGCTAGATATTGTGTTTTTATGGGGTTTATAACCATACAGTTTCTACAGGAGATTCTAGAAGTTGAGCTTATTTGTCAGCTAGAGAATGGAGTCTCTTGAAGTCTCCTACACGCATCTGTTTGGTGGTTTTATTAAAAAAAACCATTTTGAGGTGTCAGGTCTGAAGAAATGGTTTGTAAAGGTCTGAAAAATGAATTTTCTTCAGACCTTCTGAAGTAGTCACCACACTATAAAAGAGTCTCTAATTGTTTATTTCTCACTCATCTAGGAAATGAAGCCAAGGGGAAAAAAAGAAAAGTTGCGCTTTGTACTTTTCTATCCATGGATGGAATTTGAAAATATGGTGTTTTACTATTTATTTTGAACCTGAATGAAGTTTCATCTGATACCCCTTGTTCATTGGAAGGTACAGAATATAGTCAAGCCAATCATAATTTTATGCACTCTTACATATCAGTGTTCACATTTCACAACCTCAGGTACAATGATGGAGAACTGGAGGCTGGAAGGAAACCCTTCTTGTATAATACAAATTCTTCGACCAAGCTTACTGTCCCTTCACTGACTTGCTATTAAAAGGAATTTTCCCCTCAAATGTTTATAACTTGGCTGTTTTCCCATTTAGCTTTTTAGGCAAGAATGGCAAAAGGCCAAAAATAGGCTATAATAGCCATAACTATAAACAGGACTACAAGCCTTGCCTCTTATTCCACTGTACTGGTTGCTCAAAAAATACCAGACTGAAATAGCAAAATTACTAGAGCAAATCATTAGCTTTACTTGTATTTGACAGGACTATTTTTCATGATTAATCAGCCCAAAATATTTACCAACTAATTGTTTTAAAATGAGTTACTTCACCATTCTCTTTCTAGATACAGAACTGAAGAAATGATGAAGGGCAGCGATCAACACGGATACATTTCACAAGTGATATACAGCCTGATAAAATGACTTCTTCTGGTCAACCAGTCCTAGTGTCTGCTGTGTGCACTACAGTTTGTCCTGAATCCATCATCATCTCTTTTTGAGCATGAAAATGCTGGGAGGTAAGCAGACAAAAGTAAAAGTATAGAATCTGGGTGAGGATTTCCTGTGTCCCAGCAAAGGCTGTGGCTGAATGAATGATTTCACTGTACTTCATCTTCAGGAGTGAGAGATTATGGCTCTGGTGTGCAGGAACATAATTTATTTTGTTATGCAAGCAGTCCATTGTTTATATGTGAATGGGAATTTGGGTTCTGGAAAATGACACAATCTTGTTCAGAGAACAGGATGTCTCCCAGAAATGTTGCAGCAGAAAGCTGGTCTTTAACTGTATTACATCTAAAAGTCATAAATTTATAAAAGCAGAGTATGAAGTATTTTCAAATCTGCTTGTACATAATGTACTTCATAACACTCCAACCATTTTCTTCATTAGTGAAATAGTTTGAGTTTTGTGCAATTCAGAAAAAAAAAAATCATGAAGGACTGGAAATAAATAAGACAGGGAAGAAGAAAGGAGTACTGGAGGTGAAGCAAAGGTAAGAAATCACTGTAGAAATAGAGAAGAAGGGAAAAGATAGAAAGCATGGAAAAAGAGACACGCAATGAAATGAAATAATACCAAAAATACATTTTCATTAATGTATAAATAATTTTCTATAAGCATTTATAAATGTAAAAAAATTTTTTTCTCTCTAAAACAACATACTGAATATTAAGTAAAAGGCTGAAGGAAATAAGTTGCAATGTAAGATCCAATGTAAGGAAAATAACTTTGGAAATATTATAAATAAAAGAATTTGTAAACAATATTACAAATAAAATATTTTAAAATTTCGAAGTGCATAGTGTAACAATTAAGAAACCTGAACCACAGGCTTTATGCTTTGGAGACTTTCAGAGGCCTCAAAATAATTCTGAATTTTTTAAGGCAAGATTTTGGGGGTTCCTACCTGGATGTAAATTGTGGTAGACTTCGAGAAAGAAAAAAACCTTTTGGACATTAAACACTTCAAAAGGTGTAAATGTTTTAATACTTCAAAAAAGTTAGTAATTAGTTTCAGTCAAATAAAACTGAAAAGAAGTAAGAGTGGAAAAGCTTAAGTTCTCATGTATGTTTGCATTTGAACTGATTTGATGGGTAACCCAAAAGGGCTCCTTTGCAGAGCCAGGAAGGGCAGCAAATGCTGGGGGCTGCCTAATCCTCGCCAGAGCACACAGCCTGCCTGCCCTCAGACAGCTTTAGTAAGAGTCATATCAAACCCAGGAGAGCCTCGCAGGGGCCACTGCAGCAGCTGCAAGCCAGGGGCTTCATGGACCTGTTTTAATGCAAGTCGCAATAGCACCAGAGAGGCTGGAAACCCAGGGACTTGGTAACGCAGAGGACAATCATTCAACCACAGAAGCGAAAACTGCACCTCAAAATGAATACTTTAAAATCAGACAGATAACGTGGGCTGCAATTAATCTCTTTTCCAGGCTCTCCATTAGGTCTGTTCATCACTGCATTGGCAGGAGTTGTTCAGCAGCACTGCTGTTCCCACGTGGAGCTGCATCGCCCGCCTGGGGAGCTGCTCCTCTTGCACACTGGGCTCTCTCACTGCTTGCTGCTGCCCTAAAGCCTCCTGCTTCCATCGCTGCTTTTTTTCCTTCTTCCTCTTTAGTGTTGCACTTTGCTGTTTTTTCAGTCATCCCCACATCCCCCCCCGCTTTCATTTATTCAGGATGTTTTGACTTACAGCTAGTGTTTGAGGACTCTGCTTTTAACCCTCCTTCCTTTGGTGCATTTGGTCTTCTGGGAAAATAACAAGAAATAATAACAATAATTGTACTCTTACTAATGGGCACAATGTGTCCTTCAGAGATCTCCAAATTGGCACTTTTCTTTTATTCCTGAGCAGAACCTCTGATCACCTATTCAATTTCTAAAATTGCTAGCATATTTTATAAATCCCACGTCACGAGAAGAGTATGTTTTACACACCTTGTACATTCCACACCCATTGGATCACTGTTGGGTCTTCTGGGATACATTGTGGAATAATAATATAAATTATAGTCTTCCAGTGTAAAGTGCTTTTTCTAAATAATCTCTTCTCTGCTCTGCCCTTCTCTGTATTTTCCAACAGTTTTAGAGCTGAATGTTATAACAACCAGAGAAAGAAGATTTTTTTTTGCCATATCTTAAAAAAAAAAAAAAAT